>JAOBSW010000026.1:0-78471 GCA_026214975.1 Gentiana macrophylla | reverse complement strand
AGAGGAGTTGAGTTGAGGACGCACCTTCTTCGTACACAATTTACTTTGTTGTTTGATGGGGTCTTCTGGAGCTACGGAAGGAAGGTAAGAGGACGCATGTATAGTGGTGGTATACTGGGTAAATTTTAAATATTATGTGAATATAAGAAGGTTTTATCGAGTGGCGTGTATTACAATGCACTCGTTTCTAATCTCTCATGCACGATAAAAGTGTATTATGTGAAAGAGTGAAAATAAGATGCTAAATGTATCTAAAACCAGTATATCTTTTCCTGCAAATCGTTAACGACCATAAAATCTCTCTAGTATACCGGTATATTTATAGGGAAGACAACACTTTTAATCATTATTAATTTATTTACGTTTTCGGTGGTAAAGCAACAAATTACTAAGAGTCCCATAAAAATAAAAATAAAAAACATTATTTAAATTTACTCATTTTTGGTTTATACCGAATTAGCGCGTATAATGCGTTATTCTCACCCGAAATATAGGTAGTTTGGTTACGGCTCGAATTAATGTTCGAATACATGGCTCGATTAAAAACGAAATTTTCAGTCTAAAAATATCGAGAGATCAGTTCGACTCGAGCAAAAAAGGGAAAATATTCGGTACTATTATAAACAGAGCTTGTTCGAATAGTTCGAATTTATCATTCGATCCGAATTCAAAAATACCCGATAAATAATTCTAGTTGAAAAATACATGTCAAAAACCAAAATAATACATTCGTATATCCCAAAATATAACATACGTATAAAATGTTCCAAGGCTCTATTAAAAAATATAACATAAATATGTTCCAAAAATACCACCCAACTTCTACTAACCGACTTATATTCGACTCAGTTTTGTCGAATACCAATTTCCAAGGCCACTATTCTACGTTTGATGATCTGAGCCGAGATACTGAACCGAACTTTTCGAGCCGAACAGCAGCTAATCGAATCGAACTTTGAAGCGCCGACTTTTACAGGCCCCTAACTCTCAATGGCTCTTGATTTCTTCAACTTTACTCTTTTAAGCAAACTAATTTATCTCAAGTATTTAGAGCTAAAATAAATAGGTACCACCACTGCCTCTATGGTAAAATGTCAATTTTTTTAAAATAAAATGTCACACATAAAAGTGTCCAAATTAAAAGTTAATTCTCATTCCTAAAAAAGAAGTTATTACCTATCAATCAATGCATTTTTCTAAACATATCTCTATAATAAGGTTTAATATTTATATATTTATAATCATGGAATCATTTCGATCATTTGCAGATTATAAGTTAGATTCCATCTACGGACTGAGACCGGAATAGGGTTCTATACATTCTCGGTATGAGAAGAGGTCATTCAATAAGCGCATTTAAATAGATACTCTATTTACATATGGATCCTATGTCCTTACATTCCATTTAGGATTAGGAATATAAGTAATCAGAACTGCTTTTCTGTCTCTTTACTTATTTGGGACCTATTCATCTTTCATATTTCAAAAAACATTTATTATTTTATAGGGAGTATATATGCCCGTCAGCTCTTAAAAAATACATTAAAATTAATTATTTTAATAAAATTATCATACATAATTTTATGAGGACGGTGGTAGTATAAATATATGTAATATAAACCGACAATGTAATGATAAATTTTGGTCCATAATTCATGGGATAATGGTTATAGTAAAGACAATAGTAGACGAAAATGACATAGGTAGTGAAAATGGCAAAAGCATCTAAAATGACAAAATTACCCTTACCAAAATTTAAACTTCAATTCTAACTTTTAAGCAAATCAACTAAAACAAAACCATTAAAATTTCTTAATATCAAAACCAAACAAATCCACAAAAATACAAACAAATAGGAAAAAAAGGATTATCGTCAGTGGAATGATAATTTGTCAGCATTTTACTAATTATAAATAGGTATAAATAAATTTTAGTTCATAATTCAATATAAAAACAACATATATAATTATTATTTATTTATTTATTTAAAAGGATCTCTCTTTCTTTTCTTTTTTTTTTTGTTAAAGGGATCACTTTATTAACAAGCCATCAGGCCAAACAAGGTTACAAATGCGTTTTAAAATACGTTGGAGACTTTTATTACATATCTTAAAGCGAAGTGTGTTTCAAGGTTAACTGTGATCAACTATCATAGAAATGAAAAAAATGCTAGGAGTCTATCCACGGCCCATCGTCCCTACTGTGATAATCGATTTACGCCACATCATATCCGCCTACAAGGCTTCTCCATATGCATAGATCCATCTAAATCGTCCCAAGAGTTTTCCTCTATCACCCGTTATATTTAGTCGACCCAATCCACGCGTTAAGTAGCACCAAAAAAAGCTCCTTTATCATCAACAGGCACACAGGTGATCCTGAAACCTCCTCGCCCAATTGCAATCGCGTAGTGCGTGAAGGATTGATTCATCAGTTTCCTCACAAATGTTGCACAGTGGATCATCAATGACATGTTTCACTCAAAAGGATCTCTTATTCACTTTCCTTATTCACTTTCCTCAAAGAAGGGAATCAAATGGTACAACAAAAGGTTTGATCCACATTTACATTTATTCAGTATGAAAGTTTATATTCTCATATCATTGCTTTTGCACACTGAATCTCATGCTCTCTCTAGTATGTTTGACATAAATTCTTCTCACTAATGTGCTTTACTTTATTCTCTCCACATTCAAATCTAAGTAAATCGTCTCTTTCCACGTATACTTCCAATTATTTCTTGCAGCGGAGAGTCCCTGCTAGCAAGGACGAACTATGTACATTTGTAAGAAATGTTAGCATCCGACAAAAAAATAAATAAGATACTAAAAATACTAAGTAGTTCAGTTTGATCCATAAAATATTCTTAATCCATTTAATCCGACAAACTCAACATAGTACAATAGCCACCCCCAAGTTCAAATCATGGCTCCTCCTTGGTAGAATTTAAATTGATTCATCCAACTAACTGGCGCATTAGCCCCAAAGAAACCGGCCTTCCATTCATCCGGAACACACAAGTTCCAAATATTTTTTTAGAGCAAAGTACAATCACGCAATGCATGTATGATGGACTCATATCCCTCAGTCCTTTGCACTTTGCATATAGGATCATCTATCATATGCAGTGCAGTGTGGCATAATCAATTATCAAAACTTAAGTGGGCAATGGTCCATAAAGATGATAGTTGCTCTATAATTTGGCCCCTTTTCTTTTGCAAATAATATTCCATATTTCATCTTCTTCGCCTTCCGCTGGGTTGGGTATGGTTCTCGCACCGCATGCCCGAGACAATGAGTATTTGCTTTTACGTATCATAACGCCATAAATAGGAGTCCCCTACTTTCTCATAATCATTACTAAGTTGGGCATATGTAGTGCATATACCACGCCAAGCTGCTGAGCTTCCCTGCTTTGCTCGTGTTGTGAGGGCTTTATACTTATTTGACAATACATGGACCCAGAGAGTATCCTTCTGAGTTGCTAAATCCAAGATCAGCTTCCCCAGAAATGCAATGTTCATCTCATATAGCTTGCGTAAACCCAAACCCCCCGTCTGTTTTGCTTGGCACAACTTAGACCAGAGATAGTATGCATTTTACGCCTATTCTCTTCATCGTACAAAAAGCCTCGACAAATTTATTCCATGATTTTAAGTGTAGTGCGTGGTAGCATGGGCGGAGTTACCATAGGGCATGGGGCATATGCCCCTCAAATTATTTAATGAAATTACTATACAACCCTTGTTAAATTTTAATATTAAAACATAGCAGGTAATTAAAGTATTTGTCTAATTAAATATACAAGTTTCTCTTTGGCTTATTGGTTTAGTGCTGATTTAATTTTTGTAGATATGCAGGTTCGATTCTTTCAGATTACATTTTTTTTTACCTTTTTTTTTGTCTTCTAATATTAAAGTCTATTTATACATCTTTTGTTTTTAATACCATTACTTTGTGTGTTTTTTTTGTTTTTGTGTTTTTTTTCCTTTCCGCAAGGTCGGTAAAAACCGTTGAATCTTATATCTATAAAAAGCCAGAAGTTGTGTCACGTGTTTACCACGTGGCAATAATATTTTTTTTTAATTTTACCTTTGTGGTTTTTAATGAAACGTGTGCACAGTTAGTAGTTTGTCTGAGAATAGGTATAAGAAGCCAGAAAGGTGTCTTGCGTATTTGCCGGCGTGACTGGCCTTTTGGCTGACACGCGTATGACTTTTTTTTTTAATCAAACGTGTCTGCGTTAGTAGTTATATACGAAAAAGAAAAAAAGAAAAGGCGATGGATTTGAAGTTACTATTGTGTAGTTATCACGATGGAAGATGGGTCAAGTTTAGTTGCTAAAATAAATCAACACGTGTGTACTTTTTTCATTTATCAAATGCAACATCCGTTAGTAGTTTGTGTAGAAAAGGAAAAGAAAAGAAAAGACCGATGGATTTGAAGTTTCCAATGTGTAGTGTCACGATGAAAGATGGACAGAAGTTTAGGCTATAAAATGCATCAACGATCTGACTTTTTTTTTTTATCAAGCGTGTACTAATTAGTAATATGTCACGTAAAATGAGAAGCTACAGAGGTATGCCCACATTGTGCCGTAAATGGCACTCCTCCAGGCACTTGTGTCCCTTTTTTATTTACCTTTGTGCTTTTATTTTATTTTAATAAAGCGTGTCAGATTAGTAGTTTTATGCGAGAAAGGAGGAAGAAAAGGAAAGACCGTGTTTGAAGTTCTCTTGTGTAGTGTCACGATGGAAGATGGGCGAATTTTAGCTCTAAAATACATCAACACGTGTATCATTTTTTTATCAAATGTGTCACCGTTAGTAGTTTGTGCAGAGAAAGGGAAAGAACAAAGAAAAAGTGATGAATTTGAAGTTACTCTTGTGTAGTGTCACGCAGTGAAGATGGACAAGTTTAAGCTATAAAATACATCAACATCGTGTACTTTTTTTTTATCAAGCGTGTCACGAATTAGTAGTTTGATCAAAAGGAAAAAGGAAAGACCAATGATTTGAAGTTTTACTATATGGTGTACGATGGAAAATGGGCCAAGTTTAGCTATAAAATATAACAAAAGTATGGGCAAACAAATATCGATTGCCAGAAGGTGTGGCCAAGGGCGGCGCGTTAAATGTTTTATTATTTTTGAATAACATAACGTCCGGTAGAGCGAAGCGGCCGTTTGCGATCGGCGTCACTAAAATATCGTTGGAATCTTAAATCACTTTTTATATTTTTTCGAACCGTTTGACACGTGTTTTTTCACTAAATGAATGAACACGAGATCAATAACATATTCATTAATGATAAGAAGAGAATGTCAGTATAGAAAATGAGTGAAACACATTTTCATATTAATGATATGTAATTTCTGGCGTCCGGAGATTTGACCAGTGTTCTTTATGGTCCATTTATTATTTTTCTATAATGTTCGTTTATCGACTTTATGACATTGTTCTCCGATACATCATATTATGGTTTTATTTTGTAGGTGGAAACTCCTGTTAGGGTTGAAGTGAAGTGATCCACAATCTTCACGTCTCTAAGAAAGCTTCTACCGCTTGAGAGAATGTGATATGTTTACTTGTTCTTTCTCTTTGTCTTGTCATTGAATTTATTCACGGTTTAAGAACACCGTGATTTATTTCCATGTTGGGATACTTTGATTTGATTATCGTTGATAACGATGATATGTTGAAATTTCATTGAGTGTCTTTTGCAGCTCACGTTCACTATAATATATATAACAAGAGACATAATAGTACTCTGTATGTTTCCTTAGGTGTGAAGTTTTTTTGAAGAACCTTAAGTGTGAAGTTATAAATTTTATAACAATTTCCTATTTAAAAAAAAAAAGAAAATAAAAAAGGTAAAAGTAAAGTAAGGTGTATGTGAGAAGAATAAAATAAGATCTGAAATAGTTGAAAAATGACAAGACGTCTATTCATATGTTGTTTTTTTCCATTTTAGATTAAAATCATCACACTCTGACCTTTGGCGCAAAGTAAAAAAAAAAAAGTACTTATCTTTTCCGGCTGTTTGGCAATTGTTTTTATTTTTAAAAGCAGTGGACCCCACTTCTTAAATGGGGTCACCCATTACACTACAACAATTGAGTATAAAATTTGTGTCCCATGGAATCACAAATTATGTTTTAAACACTTTTCCAAAATAAAAAATAAAAATTTAAACACTATATTGTGTTTTATTCGAGTAATGATGCACTAGAATCCGTAGTTTTCTATACTATTTTTAATCACCGTTAAATACTCAATAAAGTTTCCGATTTAAATTGATATTTAAACATACTATTTCGTAATTAATTTCTAAAATTACACTACAACAATTGAGTATAAAATAAATCAAGATCGGATCTTCTTCAATTAAATATTGATTTGGTGATTTTTTTATAAAAAATCCAGTTTATATAGACTTATATTATACGAGAGAATGTAAGTTTATTTTTTATTTTTTGACCTTGAGAATGTAAGTTTATAATTACTACTCAATAATTTTACCGTGTAAACCAAAATTTGGAGAAGACTAACCGTTAAGTTTCATCTGTCATTACTGTTACAACAATACATTTTTTTTCTGGGATTTTCGCTACTACTCTCTCCTACTTTACAGCTTACAGAGTAAGCAATCTCCATCACTCCATGTATTAATTTGGTTATATATACCTGCATGCATCAACATATGTTTCAGTGTTTGGCTTGATTTAAATGCAAAGTGTGTTTTTGGTTTCATTGTTTCAGAAAAACAGAGAGAAATGGCGAAGGGTTCTAATGAAGAAAAGGAAAAGAAAGCCAAGAGACAAGGCCTACTAGATTTTATTTTTTCTTGGTCTATACCTGATGTAATGAACAAATCACTTTTTCTGACAAGGTATGATATTTTGGTTTTTGATATTTGTTTTAAAGAAATTCATTCAAAGACTCCTACTTTTATCCTATCAAAGCCGACCCTTTAATTTTCAGTTAGTATTTATATATGTTGCTGCTGTTTATCTTCAAGTTGATGTTGTTGGAGTTTTTGACACTGCAAAGTTCAAGTTTATTTTAAAGAATTTCATTTAATTAAAGACTCAAACTTTTGTCCTATCTAAACCGATCTCCCTTTATTTTCAGTTAGTGTTTTTGATACTGAAATGTTTTGATCATATATGATTTTGAAACAGGTGAAACGAATACCATCAACATTTGAATCAAGGAGTCATTACCTCAAATCTTTCATGCATCCTCTTATCGAAGAAACGCATGCTGATCTGTTCTCGAGCATGACAACTATATCTCATGCACCTATCTGTGACATTTGTAGTATCAGACCGTCCCGCGGTTTTAAATTACCAGACACTTTGTTGTACTCAGTTTTATTCAAGAAACTGAGCGATAATGAGCAGAAGGACAATATACGAGCCTGAGTGTGGAGATCTCTTTGCATTGACAGATGTAAAACCCAAATGTATTGATGATTTGAACAGGCCTAATATACCTTATACTATCGCAATGATTGACAGGAAAGAGAAAATGATTCTCCTGAATTTACAATTGTGTCATCAAAGGCAATTGAGTTGAACAGAGAAAAGAAGGAAGAGGGCAAGAAAAGACAGAAGCTTTATGCAGTTTATCTTACTAACTTGACGACGAATATCCGTATATGGTGTGCTCTGAAAACAAGCCCTGAAGTTGCAAACATGAATCTCATCGGGAAGGTTTTGAATACTGACCCAAATGTAAGAGTTTCCATTTAAATCCTGAACTTATCAGATGATTTCTTTGTTCAACAGCTTTGTCTTTTCAGCCTAGAGAACCTTTGAATTTTTTTTATCCCTGAAGTTGATGGTCTTTTTTTTGTCTATGTTTTGCCTCTTACTTTTTGTAGGTTGAAGATGATTGTGCAATTTGTTCCAGTGATGCAAGTAAAGATGCCAGTGCATTATATTCAAGATATCATATTAGTAATTTGGGGTTGGACATTTCCCAAGAGTCGGCTGTCATAGATTGTCTTGCAAGAAAACAGTGCAATCATAGGAATACTGTAAAGCTAATATGGGGTCCACCTGGAACTGGAAAAACCAGGACAGTTGCGTCATTGTTATCCGTTCTCTTCGAGATGAGGTGTAGAACATTGACTTGTGCTCCAACTAATATTGCAGTGTTAGGTGTTGCAACTAGACTAATCAACATGGTTAGGCCTAGTCTTAAGTTTGATACTTATGGGCTAGGTGACATTGTTGTATTTGGTAATGCTAAGAGAATGAAGATTGACGATCATGATGAGCTGTTTGATGTTTTTCTTGATTATCGTGTATCGTCTCTTGCTCTTTGTTTTTCACCATTGTCTGGTTATAAAGGGAGTGTGGAGTCAATGATAGAGCTTCTTGAAAGCCCTCAAAAGCGGTACAACGCCTACCTGAGGACAGAAAGGGAAAACCAGGCAATTGAGGATGATGCCAAGAACAATGAAGAGCTAGGCCTAGGTGAGCAGGAAAAGAAAGTGCCCTCTAGCAAGAGCTCAACCGGCAACACGGATAAAAATGGAGACGTTGGATTGAGGGCCACCGTGAAAAAAGCGTCGTTAAAGAAAGTGATCCTTCAAGCACTACAGGATAATGAGAAAGAACTAAAAAAGAAGGCTAATTCTGCTAATAAGAAGGGGAAAACTTGTGCCAAAAAGAAGGGGGGAACTTCTGCTAAAAAGAAGGGGAAAACTTCTCCTGTCTGTGACAGAGAATTAGAGTTGAAGAAAACTAGGAAACCTTTGCTGACTTTTGAGGAGTTCTTGATAAAGGAATTCAATTCAATTGGACAAAGACTCTGCTTTTGTATAACAAATCTGTACACACATATGCCTACCTCCTCCATTCAAGTTGGGGATGCAAAGATAATGATCAAAACTATTGAGTTGTTGCTGATTCTTGGAGGTTTATTTGATAAATTTGCCAAAGAAAACAAGGGACTTAGAGAAGCCATACAGAGCCTTTGGCACTGAAACATGCTGCAGCAGACACATTCTTAACCTGAATAACACCAGGAAAGAGTGCCTTCAAAACCTGAAATTTCTCCATAAGATTCATCTACCCAAAATCATTGAAGA
Source organism: Gentiana macrophylla (assembly GCA_026214975.1). Lineage (NCBI taxonomy): Eukaryota > Viridiplantae > Streptophyta > Magnoliopsida > Gentianales > Gentianaceae > Gentiana > Gentiana macrophylla. Next base: position 69,369 of record JAOBSW010000026.1, on the reverse strand, counting down.
TTGGCAGATAAAGAGCTATTGTTTGAAAAGGGCTCGTTTAATTTTTTGCACGTCGTCTAGTTCAGCTAAGTTGCATAAAGATGGAATGACACCACTAGATTTACTAGTGATTGATGAAGCTGCTCAGCTTAAGGAATGTGAGTCTACAATTCCCCTTCAACTCCCGGTCTTACGTCATGCTATACTCATCGGAGATGAGAAACAACTACCAGCAATGGTTCAAAGCAAGGTGCTTTTTCTCACCCATTTTTAACATCTCTCTAAACAAACATTATTCTGCTCTCTTGTATTTTATACGCGACGTTTTGATTTGATTCCTCTTTCAATGAATAATGATCAGATTTGTGAGAAGGTTGATTTTGGGAGAAGCTTATTTCAAAGGTTAGTCATATTAGGACATCAGAAGCATCTTCTCAATGTCCAGTACAGGATGCATCCATCAATAAGCATGTTCCCAAATAAAGAATTCTATGAAGGCCTTATAGAAGACGGGCCTAACGTCAAACAAGAAATGTATTCCAAGCAGTTCATGGGAGGACACATGTATGGATCATACTCATTTATCGATGTAACGTCTGGAAGAGAGCAATTAGATGACAGTCATAGCACGAAAAATGTTGTAGAGGCATTTGTTGTTGCTGAAATCATCTCCAAACTTCATAAAGGTATGCAAGATTTGATCTTTACAAAAAATAGGTTTCTTTTGTATTCTGTTTTGGATTCAATTATTTTTTTCCCGTTGGTATAGCATGTAGTGCATCAAAACAGAAGCTACAAGTTGGATGCATATCACCATATAAAGCTCAGGTCTATGCGATTCAGGAAAAACTTGGGAATACATATCGTACTGATGCAGACAGTAATTTCTCAGTGAATGTTCGATCTGTTGACGGATTCCAAAGCGGTGAAGAGGATGTAATAATTATTTCTACAGTAAGATGTAATGCAGGCGGATCAGTCGGGTTTTATCTAACCATCAGCGGACAAATGTAGCTCTGACTCGAGCAAGGTCACTCCTAAACTAATATTTATACGTCTGTCTAGGTGTTATCATGTCGTGATTAGAGGATAATGAGAATATTTTTCTTTAACTTTCTTTAGGCATTGCCTTTGGATCTTGGGAAACAGTACAACACTTATAAACAGTGGTTCCATTTGGAGGAAATTAGTGATGGATCGAAATCTAGAGGTTGTTTCTTTAGCACAAATGAGGATAATGACTTGGTACAAGCAATGGGTTGTGCATTGATTGAGCTTAACATGTTTGGAAAGCTTCTCAATAATGATTCCTTCCTATTCAAATCAGGAAGGTGGAAGGTATACAAATACATTTGTTCTTGAATATTTAAACAACTGTCTTTATTGTAAGAGAACTTTGCAGTAGATACTGTAAAAGCGAAGTAAATCTGTAAAATAGAGATTCAAATCATTTAGATCAGAAAAAACCATCTGCAGCAAAATCTTCTTTTACTGTTTTTGTATATGGCAGGTATGCTTAAGTGATGAATTCCCAAGGTCATTAAGCAGAATTCAAGACAATGGAATCCAAAAGGAAGCCATATCTGTAATACAAAAGCTTTCAAGTGGATGGAGACCTTCTAGTAAAGACAACATTATTCAAAAACTGCCTGGCCCTGCATCAATTTTGCTGGAGTTGTGCAGTGTGAAAGGTGGATTCAAACTTGTCTGGATGGTAGATATTCAGAGGAAAATTTGATGGAGTTTCAAGTTATCAAAATCTTGGACATTATCTTATGTTCTAAGATACATGAGCTGGCTTGGCATCTTAACATGATTCTTGAAAATTATTCAATGCGCATGACCAATCGTTGCATGTCCAAGCAAACTGAGGGGTATGTTTGCTTTTGCTCAATGTGTTTTTTTTTTTCCTTCTTCTTTTGTAATACGTATATATAATTATATACACCCTTCTCTTACAACTGTTTTCATGATTCTTGATGATTCAAAAGTAACAGTTTAATCAATTGCATGAGTGGAATTTCACCAGTTCCATGGGTTCGCGTGCATTCATCATCTGGTTTTCCCTTCGGTGCAGGAATATAGTAGTTCCTATGCAATGGCCAGTTGAATCTCACAACACGAGACAACGAAATGCGAATCGTTACCATGATCCAAGTGGAAATTTAGCTGCCCAACTAGCTGCAATGAGTCTACAAGATGGAAAAGGGCACCCACCACCAAGAAAATCAGGTAATGTATTCATCCAAAATGTGTATAACAACAGCATGTTATTTTTGAAGTACTTAACTTTCTGCTGCTTTATATCTGTCATTCAGTTGTGTGTTTTTGATACAGAGATGGAAAAACTATAACTGCAAATTTGAAAACGAGAGGGCACATGAACACGAGCTATCGCGTGATTTGATTGCAAGAAAGATGGAGGCATTGGTGGGTTCCTTGGGGCATTGTTTTGGGATGTTTATGCAAAATAAGCTACATTTTGATTTCCTTAGACAATAACTTCATTAATCAGAGCAGGCTGTCTTGATTCCAGTACAAGTTTCCTGCTTGGAAAGACTATATTTTATGTGAGTATTTATTTGCACCACACAGTTTTTATCGATGCACCACACGCAAGTAGTCTCACGAATCATTTTGCGTAAAAGCGGCCGAATCAACTTACGTAAAAGCGATTTTTAGAAGGTCGAATCTATGGGCGCACAAGTAATGTGATGTGTTGAAAAATTGACCTATATATGCAAAATGCAATAGAACAAAAATAAAAGAGAAGAAAAAAAAGCCCACATGATTTCTAGTATGTTTTATAAAGTTATCCTCTGTATTTTATTTTGTATAGTAAATGTTTTAACCTCTTTTACTAACCTATCTTAATTTCTTAAATGTTTCACTTATCATATACTATTTCGACCGTTATTTAATATATAAATGATTTATTAAGTAAATGTTTTGTTATATTTAATTTAATTTTATAAGTAGACGGGTTGTGGAAAGTGATAAGACAATATTCATTACTATAATTTCGTATCTTTTCGAAAGCTATATTTTACTTTTTCTTCTTTGTATTTGTACGGATTCTTTTTTGAACACATTATATTTAGAATTGTGCCCCCTTGAAAATAATCATGGCTCCGCTCCTGCGTGGTAGCATGGTAGTTTGCATTTCATAGTACGATTGCATGGCAAAGGAACTCTGAATCAAAATACGCTTACCTGCCTTCAAGGGGGCTTTAGTTTTCCAGGATGTAAGCTTATTTTTCATTTTATCCTCCAGATAGGTGAAGTGAGACACGCCAGCGGTCTACCAAGTAGCAAAGGCACCCCAAATACTTTCCCAGTCAGAAGTATAGGTCATGTTCAAAATATGTGCAATGTTGTTGAAGGTGGCAGTTCCACATTGCTTGATGTATAGAATCGTGACTTGGAGCACTAATTTTTACAGAGCGCTGATTTGCAAAAATCATTGGGGCGTCTTCTATAACCTTAGCATGTTGTTCGATGGCTTCCCCAAGCAGGAGAAGGTCATTTGCAAATAAGAAATGAGATATAAGTGGTCTCTTTACGGATATTACGATCGGCTTCCACCTCCCTGGTTTTACAACCGCATTTATTTTTCACTAAGGACTTCCATACAGAGGACAAAAAAGTAAGGTGCTATGGGTCCCTTGCCTAATTCCTCTACTTGACTGAAGGCTTACGGTTTTCACCATTCAAAGAACCGACAATTTGGATGGGGTGATGCAATGCATGAGAAGGCTGCTAAAGTCATGCGAGAGCCCTACAGTTTGCAGTATATTTTTAAGAAAGTTCCAACTGACCCGACTGTAAGCCTTCTCCAAATCCACTTCCACTCCCGTGAACCCCTTCTTACCATTCTTTTTATACCGGAAAGTATGCATCACTTCCTGTGTCAAAATAATATTTTGGTCAAAGTCAAAAAACGCATATTAATTTGTATTATTCCTTTTTAGATATTTGTTTCATACATGTTAAAACAAGTCAATAATATAATATGCAAATAGGAGGGAATTGATTTTATTAAAAATAGGTTAGAATTTGAAAGAAAAAAAAGGCAAAAATATTTAGTTCGGACCGATTGTGTGAGGGTAAAAGTTAGCATTTTGAAACGAGATTATTCTCGTGTTATTATAGTACTAAAAATGTCTGCATCCTAAACCAGTGATAACAAATTAGTTCACAGATTACTTTGATACTAGGAAAAGTAATATAGTCCCTGGACTATTTTGGCTATTTTCCCTAGAAAATATTTATTAGATTTACATTAGGAAGAAGATAATAAGTGTTATGAAATTATTATCCAGTTCAATAGGCTAATTATTGTACTATATAAATTACTAGCTTGTGCATTATGCCCGAGACGATCAAATATTGCAAACAATTTTTTTAGAACATACAAAGACACAAATTTTGTTTCTTGAGCAGAAAATAAGGATATTATTTACCTAAAAATCATGCGATGCAGGAGATATCAAAATTTAAAAATTTTAATATCTACAAAAATAAAATTTTGTAAATTTACATTAATCTAAGAACTGAAAGAAAAATGTTTTTAACCCAGTCTTAAGGAAAAAAAAACATTTTATTACTATTAAGGACACTTTAAGAAAAGATCAACTTTGTAATCTAAACCCATTGTATTTTTTTTTGTTTTTACGGATATGAAATATGAGTGATTTTATGGTCTGCAATGAAGTTGTAGGAAGGTTGTGCCAAAGTGGCATCTTTAAATGAATTCATTTTAACTCTCTTTTCACATGTCTACACTTTTGGCGTGTGTGAGAGGTTAGAAATGAAAGGTGGTAAAGTATCTTGACTTATCTGACCTTTATCTGACTGATTCACCATAAAATTTTCAACATACACACGCTCACACTTTTTGTCCCTACTAAGACTCAAACCCAGAGCCACCGGGTTAATAACCACAGCACTTACTGTTGGGCCAATGCCTTATTGGCAAACTAAACCATTGTTTGAAAAAAAAAGAAAAAAAAAAAACTATGTATCCTCTTAAATAATAGTCTTAATGATCTCTCAAATACTAGTGATCTAACCACACTTAAAATGTGAAACTCGTCTAGCCGTAGATTTTTTTCTTTCCAAAACTACATCGTTTTGTTTATAATATCTAAAATCATTTATACTTGAAAAACCATTTAAGGTTATTATTTGAGAGAATCCTTGCTCGAAAGGAAAATGGGAAAACGATATCAAGTTTAATGTGTGAGTTTGGATTAAGAAAATTAGACGAATATTATTGGATAGGAATACAACTTATTGTGAAATCATTCAACTTATTATACCTGAACAAACTTACAAATTGTCCGACAGACTCCGATAGCGATAGCGAACGAATGAAGATGCAGAATATATAGAAAGATAGAAATGCCTATGTTTTCTATAAGAAAAGAAAGGATGTCAGAAAACAAACTGTTGGAAATGCTTATGAATTTATTATAGTTTTTGCTTACCTGTATTGCTAACTTGGTCTTATAAGAAAATTAAGGTAGTTGATTGCTTGGGAGACATTTGAGGAAGTCCGGGTTAAAGTCAACACTAACGTCAGTTGTTGCAAGCAGGGCCAACCCCATAATATTTTGGGCTTTCAGCGACTTCGTCGAAGAGGGTTCGATTCTTTTCACGGAAACATTGCGCTTTTAAAATCTGTAAATATAAAATTTAAATTCATTAATGTTACATATTTTTTCATATATTCTTATCGTTTGCATTTAGATTGCCGTAACAAAACGGGGTTTGACCTGAGATATTGATGCATATATGAAATTCGAATCGATGCATCCGAATTATTATAAATTTGAGTCTTTGATTCATCTGAATTATTATAATTTTGAGCCCTTTATCAATTCAAGTAAATTTTTATAACAAATTATATTAGCGGGTCTATAATTTGAGTCTTGCATCTGAGTTATTATAAATTTAGCATTTATCAATTTAAGTAAATTTTTGTAACACATTGTATTAGTGTACCTATAATTGAGTCTTCATCAATTCATTTAATTTTTGGGAGAATTGGCTATATAAGCCTTTTCAACAAATTTGTTTGTGTTTTCTCCGTTTTTGACCGCGATTTTCTCCATTTTTTCCACAAATGTGCACGATCTTAAGGTCCTCAAATCACTATAGGGTTCCCCTTCCCAATTAGGGTTTAGTTTGGTTCAAAAACACCTAAAACGCGAAGATTTAGAGGCTTAAAAGATTTATTTCTGATTTCTGAACAAAAGACTATATCCCCAAGATTTGTGGTAAACACCCTTTTTAACCTTAAAGCTCTTAATTTTTAACACATTATATTAGGTTTGTTGAGATTAGATCTACATGCTTTTTTAAGCAAAACATGTAACTACGGGCCCGCCCTGACGGTGGGACTCCGGCGGCCGCCTGACCCTCCTAATGGTTGGGCCAGCCCTAGTTGCAAAGCTGATCATACCGGTCGAGGACGGATTGCTATGGTTGGCTCCTTTAGAGATCACATTGGGCCAATTATTTTCATGGTTTGGCCGGTTTCATGGGGAAAATTTCCATTTTTGTATATAATCACATATACATACAAAGGACAAGAAACAACAGGTCAGCAAAGAAAAGTAAGCACGAGGCATTTGACACTAAATCTTCAAACAAAAGATTCAAAGTATTAAGAAATGTTCAATTGCCGGAATTTCATACCAGATGCATGTCATGCATAGTCTTTATTTGAAAAAAGAAACAAAAAGTATCAATTCCAGAATCCCGCCATCTTTTTTGCCCGTAAGATTCCATTATGTAAGACTATATTCTTGAGTAACAGGCTGAAAGAATCAAGGCCAGGCACTAGAGAATAAAAGACACTTGTCAGTAACATAACAAGAAGAAACCTCTGGCACGCACGTTGAATATGATTACAAAGCATACCCGCGTGGCTGATGACAATTAAGATGCATACCAGTGACAGTAAGCACAAGCACTCATATGAATGTCACCCTTACCAACACACCCTGTGTCGAAAGAGCCATTTTCACATGGTTGAAGATCTTCAACTGATACAAGCTGAAATTCATTCCCAACAGTACAACAACAGTCGACCGCCAACTCAAGAGATGAGAGGACAATGAGAGAAATTCGTGAGAGCCAAAATAGAGTAATCAAGCCACCTGAAATCAATTTTGTGTTTATAAAGACCACATCGGCAGAAACATCTGCCCAAAATAATGCCCCATTTGTATCTGCCAAAATCAAACAAGCATTCATCTGCCTGAATTAAGCAAAGCAAGAACAAGCACAGAACATATTTAGACTATACATTGAGATATTAAAACCATGTCCAAATTAAAAAAAGTTATATTCCAAGAAATCAGATGCAGTGTGAACCACAAGTCTGTTGAATTCGTCAATCAATAAAAAGATCATCGCTTAATGATAAAGCACAGTCATCATAACAGCCTAATAATAATAATCCACACCAAGTCACGCATACTTACGAGGAAAAACCGGGGTAGAAAACTCTTTAATCTTGAGAGGTAGGTAAGGTGTACTTCTGACTACTAATATCTCAGGAAGGAAACAAGGTATCTAATGCCCTCTTGAAATACCAAGTCAGATTAACTCACAATCTTACCAACTGTAATTCCAGATATGTTACTGGCAGTCCAAACACACCAACAGTAGTCATCGGCTTTGTGCAAAGAGAAGAATTCGGTTGGATAGAGATTTCAAACGGATGGTTTTCAAAACAGAAATAATCAAATTTCACATTTGATAATAGAAATTGCCATATGCATGTGTCATGTAGTCTTCATGGTTAACTCAAAAATTAGTTACTCCCTATTAATTATCAGCACTTCAAATCCCTTGAAGAGATATTCAGTTGCCATATACTCATACCAGATGTGTATGTCATCCATAGTCTTTATCTTAAAAGAGAAACAGCTATCGATTCTGAATTCAATCAAGCAGCTTTTTGCTTATGAGATTTCATATATTTGACTAAATTTTTTTTAGTACCAGGTTGAAAGCATCAAAACCATGTTAATTCAAAAAAAGGTAGACCAGTCAACACAATACTGAAAAGTTTTCAACAATAAAGGACACCTTTGACACTGAATCTATTGACAGACCATACCAGTGGCAGATGACAAAGTGAAACTGTTGTGAAAAACTGTGGCTGCACAAGGCTTACCATTCCCCACTCTGCAAAAGAATACCAAAGCAACAACAATACAACTGACAACACTCAAAATGACGGTCCTTAACCCGCTCTGCTAGAAAGGGTCAAACACACAGAGGGAACACATGGCATGGCAGGCAAGCAATTCGGTAATGAAGATGAGGCCACATGTAGCTTGACTGAAACGTGTTAATAGAAGGCCTTTCAAACAGCAATATTTATCATGCATAATCAGATAAGTATGATAGTCCTGTCCTACAGAGTTATGTGCACGATTCTCTGACAACTCCAGCTCATGTGATTAAAATCCATCCGGTAAATGCCAACGGCCAGCCTCTAGATGATTAAATTCATTCATCTTTTTCCACAGGAAGTAAATAGAAACATTCTGACCTTTTTGACCACAATGATCTAGAATGCTCAGAAAGGAACCTGACAAAATATGAAGTGTCGATGAAGACAAAAAAAAAAAAAAAAAAAAAAAAGCCCAAATTAAATGGGAAGTATATCCAAATAAAATAATAGATAAAGAAGCAAAGGACATGTAAGAACTCTTCAAATTCATTGGCTTCCATGATTGTAAAGGAGACAACTAAAGAAAGGATTTCTTCATCCATGATAAAACATCAAAGGAGATCCTTCCACAATTTAGTACCTATATAACACATGGAAAGTGAAAATTATCCAATAGACAATAGATATGCCAACATCAAGGTCAATGTTTACCAACCAACAGGTTCAGAACTGGAAGATCTAAAAGCAAACTTTTCAAGTTCAAGGTTTTCCAAAGCATCTCCTAGCCTCCTAGATCATTCACAAGGTAATTAACTTATGTGTCTGCTGCAAATAAAGCACATACAATTGAGTTTTCAGAAGAAGCAGAAAATATCAAGAAAGATATTAAATCTATGATCATCAAGAATACTAAGCAAGCCTGAAATGAAGTCCTTCTCATAGCCTCCAAGACAAGTAACATCACAAGGTCAACCACAAAATCTCACATGGCTGCAAATACAGAAGACTGGATTGAGTTTTTGCTGAAGAAGTCACAAATATCAAGAAAACTAGACACTAAAAACCCTATCAAAGTCCCAAGGCTTCATATCAGAATATTCAACAAGGATCATCCCAACAAACCAACAAGAGGAGGTCCCACCCTCCACCAGAGCTGCCTAACATATTCATCAGTATAATAGAAGGCATGAGCTGACAAACATAAAGAAGACTACGCAAGTCTGAAAAGCAAAGATATGACATGGCATAATCTAAGATCATCAACAAGACTAAGCAAGCCTGAACGAGAAGTCCTCCTGGCTTCCAAGACCAGCCACTCAAACTTATATTTGCTGCAAATAATGCATACTGCAAAGGGTTTCCAGAAGAAGCAGAAATTATCAAAAGAAAGGATATAATCTATGATCATCGAGAGAACTAAGCAAACATGAAACCGCAGTCCTTCTCAAAGCCTCCAAGATCAGTCACAAAGTCGATCACTTAACTTAAGCCGTTGTAAATAAAGCAAATTGGATTACGTTACCAGAAGAAACTGAAAAAATCAAGAATGATTTAATCTATGATCATGATAAGACAAAGCAAGCCTGGAAACGGTCCTTCTCATAGCCTATAATACCAGTTTCAAGGTCAACCAAACAACTCATGTTGCTGCAAATAAAGAAAACTTGATTGAGCTTTTCTCGAGAAAATAAAAAATATCAAAATAACTAGCCAAAAAAACCCTTCAAAGTCAGGCTTCATAGCTGATTCTTCACCAAGGATTATCACAATCAACCAGAAAGAGGAGGAACCACCACCTCCATGAGAGCCGCCTACCATGTTCAGCAGCAATACTGAATAACATGAGATGGTGACAAACAAATCTTAAAGAGAAAGATAAGTAATAGATCGTCAAAAAGACTAAGCAAGCCTGGAAAAGCAGTCATAATAGCTTCCAAGACCAGTCACACGGTCAACCAATTATCTTATGCTGCAAATAGAGCAAAATGAATTGAGTTTACAAGACGAGCCTAAAGAAGAATAAACAATTCTGAAAAGGAAAGATATGAGACGATATAATCAAAGATCAAAAAGGAGATTAAGCAAGCCTGAAGGAGCAGTCCTACTCATAACTTCCAAGACAAGTCGCTAAGTCAACACCATTTAACTTATGTGGCTGCAAATAAAGCAAACTGGATTGTACTTTCAAAAGAAACCGAAAATATCAAGAAAGAGAAGTAAACAAGAAAAACCCTTCAAGGTTCAAGGCTTCAGTGTCGCTTCTTCACCATAGGATCATTCCAACAGAGAAGAGAGGAACTACAACCCATCATCAAGGCTGCCTAATATGTTCAAAAGCATAATGACAGATGAGACGACAAGCCTAAAGAAGTCTAAGCATGTTAAGGAAAGCAAAGAAATGAGATTATATCAACAAGAACACTAAGCAAGCCTGAAAAGCAGTCCTTGTAGCTTCCAAGACTGGTCAAAATGTCAGGCGCAACTTAAGAGGCTGCACATAAAACGAAATAAATTGAGCAACCGGAAAAGGCCAAATGTCAAGAAGAAAAAAAAACACAAACCAAAAATCATTTAAGTCATAAGGCTTCATGTCCGATTCTTCACCAAAGGATCATCCCAACAAACCTAGCGGGGAAGGAACAACAACCTCTATCAGAGCTACCTGACATGTTCAACAGCATAGTGAAATATATGAGATGATGAACCTATTGCAGACGAAGCAAGTCCAAAAAAGCGAAACAATTATTTATCCTTTTGAGCAAAGAAGAAGCAAGTGACGTTGCCCGAGCCTGACGTTACTAATGAGCTCCTTCCTTCATTCAATGCTTGACAGCTTTCTTCATGCGTCGTGACACGTCCATTAAAAACCCGAATTTATTATGTCCAAATACTATTTTTGTACTTCTATCAGCTCTAGGACGAGGCAGCTGCAGGAATCTGGCAATTACCTGTTTCTGTTAAATCCATGTGTAGTTTATTCCACCCTTCCGGGCTGGCTGCGATACAGGACAAGTATAATGTCCGAAAGTTATCAACGTCGGGTGATATTGTCTAAGACCATCAAGAAGATGAAGCAAGTTTGAAAAACCAGTCGTACTAGATTCCAAGACCGGTTGCAAGGTCATCCACATACAACCTACATGTCTGCATATAAAGCATAACGGATTGAGCTTCCTTAACAGGTTATATTCCAACCACATGTCTGCTAAATTAGCACTGTAAAACACGTGTCCGCTGAAATCATCAACCAAAATAAAAAGATCTTCAGGTTGAAATGGAGTTGTAAAATCACATCCAATGTTTAGCCCAATGATAGTGCAGTCATCATAACAGTCTAATAAAAATTATGGGGAGAGCATAAAACTCTTATCCTTGAGAGGTAGGTAAGGAACTGTGACAAAGATGAATTTTATGATGATATACTAATATCTCAGACAGGAATCAAGGGTAACTAATACCTCTCAAAATACCAATGCAGATTAATCAAGTATGATTCTTGATATGTTACTGGCAGTCCAAATAAAACAGTCCCCAGACATGTTACTGGCAGTCCAAATACAACAGTAGTCTGCAGCTTGGTGCAAAGAGAAAAATTATGTTGGAATCTTGGATATAGCTTTTGAATGGAAGGTTTTCAAAACAGCAATAATCAAATTTCACAATTGAACTTAGAAGTTGCCATAGATTATCTCAAAAATTAGTTCCTCCCAAGTAAGTATCAGTATTTCAAATCCATAACAACAAGGTTCAAAGTTAAAGAGAAATTCAATTGCCAGAAACTCATAACAGATGTGCATGTTATCCATAGTCTTTATCTTAAAAAACAATTACCAATTCCAGATCCATCCTCACCAACTTTTTGCCCACGAGATTCCATATTTCAAACTATATTCACAGGTTGAAAGCATCATGGGCAAGCTTTTTCAAAAGAGAAACCAGTCAATAACACAACACGAAGAATTGTAGCAATAATAACACCTTTGACACATTGAATCTGTGGCTGATGACAAAATGAAACTCTTTTGAAAAAACAGCGGCTGCACAAGGCATCCCATTCCCTGCTCTGCAAATAGGAGGATATCAAACAGAGACGCACAATACTCACAATGAAGGTCCATAACCAGCTCTGTCGGAAATAGTCGAACACACAGAGCAATCACATGACATGTCAGGCAAGCAATTCGGTTATAAAGATGATGCCACGTGTAGCTTGACTTAAACATTAATAGAAGGCCTTTGAAAAGGCAATATTATCATGTTGACTATCATGGATAAACATAATATAAGTATGATAGTCCTGTCCTACACGGCCGTGAACACAATTCTATGAACTCTAGCACATGTGATTAAATGCCAACTGCCAGCCTCTAGATGATTAACCTCATTGACCTCTTTCCACGGGAAAGCAAATAGAAACATTCCGACCTTTTTGACAACGATGATCTGGAATGCTCGGAAAGAAACACAGAGAAAATATGAAATGTTGATGAAGACAAAAATGTGCCAAAACGAGATGGAAAGTAGATCCAAATAAAATAATTGATAAAGAAGCAAAAGGGCAAGAGAGAACGCTCCAAGTTCATCGGCTTCCATGATTGACTGGGAGACGAAGAAAGGACTTCATCCATGTCAAAACATCGAAGGAGATCCTTCCATAATTTAGTACCTATATATCACATTTAAAAAATATCCAACATGGAAGGTGAAAATTATCCAATAGACAATAGACATGCCAAAAACAAGATCAATGTTTTCCTGACCAACAGGTTCAAGAAGATATAAAAGCTAACTTTTCAGGTTCAAGGTTTTCCAAGGCATCTCTTCAAAGAAAGATATAAGATGATATAATCTAAGATAATCAAGAAGAGCAAGCAAGCCTGAAAAAGCAGTCCCTCCTAGACCAGTAGGTAACCACTTATGTGTATGCTGCAAATAAAGCAAGTAGGATTGAGTTTCCAGAAGCAGAAAATATAAGAAAGATATAGTCTATGATGATCAATCAAGAATACTAAGCGAGGCTGAAACGCAGTACTTCTCATAGCCTCCAAGACAATTCACAAGGTCAACCACAAAACTCACATGGCTGCAAATAAAGAAAACTGGATTGAGTTTATGCCAAAAAAGTTACAAATATCAAGAAAACTAGACAAAAAAACCCCATCAAAGTCCCAAGGCTTCATATCTGGATCTTCAACAAGGGATCTTCCCGACAAACCAACAAGAGGTCCCACCCTCCACCAGAGCTACCTAACATATTCATCGAAGGCAGGAGATGATAAACATTGCAAGTCTGAAAAGGGTTATCTGATTCTTCACCAAGGATTATCCCGATCAACCAGAAAGAGGACGAACCACCCCCTCCATGAGAGCTGCCTAGCATGTCAACAACAATATGAATGCATGAGATGGTGGAAAACCTAAAGACAACTAAACAAGTCTGAAAGAGAAAGATATGAGCTGATATGATCCAAGATCATCAAGAAGATTAAGCAAGCCTGGAAAATCAGTCCCTCTAATAGCTCCCAAGACCAGTCAAGCCGTCAAAAAATTATCTTATGCGGCTGCAAATAAAGCAAATTGAATTGAGTATACAGAAGTCAAAGATATCAAGAAAGATATATTCTATGATCATCAAAAAGACAAACAAGCCTAGAAATGCAATCGTTATCATATTCTCCAAGGCCAGTCACAAGGTCAACCTCACACAACTCAATGAACTCATACGGCTGCCAAAGAAGAAAACTGGATTGAGATTCTAGAAAACATGGCAAATATCAAGAAAACAAAACAAATAAAACCCTTCAAAGCCCATGGCTTAATGCTCAGCTCTTCACTTGTTCTTCACCAAGGACAATTCCAACAAACAAGAAAGACGAAGTACCCAGGAATATGAGATTATAAAACTAAAGAAGATTATGCAGGGCTGAAAAAGGCACAATATGAGATGATAAATTTAAGATCGTCGAGAAGACTAATCAAGCAGGAAAGACCAGCCCTCCTCGTAGCTTCCAAGCTTCTAAGACCAGTCACAGGGTCAACAAGAAGGCTGCAAATAAAGCGAACCGGATTGAGCTTGCTTCCCACTGAAATGAAAAATATCAAGAAAGAAAACTGAAAGGCAAAAAAATATCCTTCAATGTCCAAAGCTTTAGCCTAAATTTTCACCAGCAGATCATATCCACACTAATTAGAAGAGTCCATCAGAGCTACATAACATATTCACCATGGCAAAAAATATGACAAGCGTACAGAATACTAAGCACATTCAAAGAAAAGTTTCTTTTTTTAGGAATAAAATTGCAAATAATGATATAGCAAGTCTAAGATCATCGAATAGACTAAGCAAACCTGAAATAAAACTGGATTGACCCTGATGAAGAAGTCAGAATATCAAGAGAAAAAATTAAACCAACACCATCAAAGTTCAAGGTCCGATTCTTCACCAAAGGGTCAATCTCAATCCCAACAATCCATAAATAAGAACTATCCCCTCCATCAATGCTATCTAACATGTTCACTCAGGGCAGCCTCTAACCTAAGCTGGAGGTCAGCGGTTCGATTCCCGTAATAGGTTGATTTCCGATTGATAACATCCTTCAGTGCAGAGGTTTCAAAGACAGTCCATGTTGGAGCTACTAGATTACCTGATTAACCTCTCATCACTTTCCTATGGGATCGGGGGTGAGGGGACCTTAATGATGGTAGGGTTTACCCATTTTTTTAACATGTTCACTCAGGTAGCGGAAGATATCAAATGACACCTAAAAGAAATACATATTCTAAGACCGAAAGCAAAACCTCTTTTAGAAGATCTACCAAGAATCAATAAAGAGCCCTTCTGTAATTCTTAACCAGGAAAAATCAACAACCAAGACATGACACGGGTAACATCGAACTCACAATTATAGAGATGACAAGGCCTTCCTGTGCAAAAAGTGATATGCACATGTGTTGAACCCACAACTCTCCGCAGACAAGGAGTAGACCAGGTAAACTAGGAAAGTTGGAACAAGTATTAAAAAAAAAAAGGGGAATGGCTTATATGACCCATTTTTACAAAGTATCGGACTAAAAAGGCTTTGACTATTTGGGGATTAAAAAAGAAACAGGAAAATGTAAAAAAGTATTAAAAAGCTTGAACTTCCAGATTTGCCCTTACATTGTAACCCATTATTTCTCCTATTTTCCACCACTTTACCAATCCAATTTACTCAGATCCAGAATCCGGTAGTTCCCAAAATCGAAGGCTCGCAAATCGAATAACCCTCCTTCATCTTCTTCACGGTAAAAACCGTTCTTCAAAACAAACTCAAACTTATTTTTAACCAATCTGATTGAAGATCCACTAAAGACTATAGGGTTTCTTTTTGCAACTGTTTTCCGACGGTCAGTGGTGGAATTGGTTGCTTTCCGGCTGCAAATCGTGTCGATTCAGTTCAAATTCGATTTGTGTGGTAAGTACTTAATCAAGAATTTATGGAATTAGAGTTATCGGATTTGTTTGCCTTAATCCATTGAAGTGTGTTTATGGTAATCCATCTAGTATGTGATCGGTAAAACTTTTTATGTATTTTGTTTATTTTGTAGTAAATGGCAATGAAATATAACTTAACACATGCACAAAAGGCAAAAAGTTGTGAGATTGTTAACAGGTGCATTGATGATAAAGCTAGGTATGTGTATGATAACCTAGACAATAAGCACAAGAAATTGTTTAAAGATAGTTGCTTTGGACATTTAATTGGGCTTCATAAAATGAGTTGTTATCAAATTCTTCATCAATTGATCATGAGGCGATTAAAGAACGATAAAAAGGATCAATCGCTTTTGGTTTATGATCGGGGACAAGCCTTTGAGGTTTGGTGTGAATGAATTTTTAGTTGTTACGGATTGAGAGTCGGTTACCGTGGGATGTTTGAAGAAAAAAAAAGGAAGACTTTGTCGGCTTGGACAAAAATACTTTAAGGGAAGGCGTTATAAACCGAAAGGATTTGTTGTCGACTTTTGATCGAGTTAAGAATGGAAATCGTAGAGATAAAGATGCATCCGACGATAAATACAAGTTGGGATTCTTTGGTTGTTTTGATTTTTGTTTTGTTAGCTACAGAGGAGAATGTGGCGTTGGAGTGGTGGTGGTTTGAGTTGGTGGATGATCTGGATGCATTCAACATGTATCCTTGGGGGAACCTATCCTATAGTTGCACGGTTAACTTGTTTAGGCGGAACTTAAGTGGGTTGTTCACAAAGCATGAGGATAAGATCCAGTATACATCTTATGGATTGTTGCATGCTGTGTTGGTATGTATTATGATTTTGTTTTGTTATTTTAATTTGGAAGGCATATAATGTTGTGAAAGCTTTTTGTAAATGTGATGTGTACGTAGGCATGGGCACTGGAATCCATTCCGTCTTTACAGAAATTGGGGAGGCTTGTTGATGAAAAGGCTCTCCCAAGAATGCTGAAGTGGGAAGTGACAAGGAGGGTGAGCGCAGCGAAAGTCGTTGCGCTTTTTGAAGATAAGGAGGTTTGAATGTATTTCTTGTTAGGTAGTCCTGGCTTAAATTGTGTTGTTGTTGTTTGATGTTTGGATTTATGAATTCAATGTAGGTACAAGTGTTTGCAACGATTGTGGCAAGCGATGAAGAAAAAGAAAAACCATACTACATTGAACTTAGTGATGATTCTGAGATCCCAATGTACGATAATCCTATTGAAGACGAGAATGTGGAACAACCATCGTCTGCCACTCCAACCCCCAAAGCATCAACTGGCTTAGATTATGAGAAGGTGAAAGATGAGATTGTAAAGGTTCTTGAAGAGGAAAATAAGAAGTTGTATTCTCAGTTGGAGGCTATTCAGAAGAAGGTGGATTTGTTGGAAGCTAATTCCAAAAAAGTTGTATGTTGTTCAAAATGCAATACTGTAATGAATATTGACATGGTTGGAGTTGAGGAGGTTGGGGAGCAATCTCAAGATAAGGAGAAGGATGAATCTGAAGGTAAGGAGAAGGAAGGTGAGAAGGTTGGGGAGCAATCTCAAGGTGAGGAGAAGGAAGGTGATAAGGTTGAAGAACAATTTGAAGATCATGAACCTGAAATTCTTGAAGGATATGAACCCGAAGATCATGTCCATGAGATGGATGTTGGTGAGGAGAAGGAGCAACCCGTTACTGATAAGGTTGGGGAGAAGCAAAACCCTAAAGACAAAGGTATCACGTTAACACGTAACACTTGTACTTGATATATTTTGTTTATTAATATAATGAGTAGAATATGTTGTTGATTTTGTTTGTTGAATGAATGAAGAGTTAATTGATTAACATTTTGTTTCTTGAAATTATATATGTGTAGGAAAGGATATCATAGAAGGCAAATCGGGGTTGGCAATAAGAAAGTTGTTGATGATGTTGGAAATGTGGTGGAGGTTGTTGATGATGGTGTTGTGGGGGATGAAAAGGTTGCGGGGAAGAAAAAAGCACAGTGTGAGCCATATCCTTATAATCAGAACGTGAAGAGAAGGAAAGTTGATAATGTTTGTGCTTTTGATCCGTATGGAGAGTTGGACCCTGTGTTGATGCAAGATCTTCAATTTTTTTTAGATAAGTGTGATGACAGGCATCGTTTTGGCTCACTAAACGTAAATACTTCAACTCCTTTATTGAATTGTCTTATTTACTTGTTTTTAACCGTTGTGTAAACATAGCAAAGTTGTGAGGGTGGTTGATGAGGATGTCGAAGCCAAACAACTCAAATCAATTGTGGCGAGGGGATGGTTGGGAACCCCGTAAGCCCTCGATGTGATGAACTAAAGGCAATAGATGGCGAATTAAATGAATAAATTATGATGTTGTTAATTAATAATTTGTAATATGTATTGTTGTAGATTATAAACGCCGATTTGTTGGAGTTCGTCGCCGCCAAACAAATAAGACCGGGGTTGTATGAACAAGATGCTCGTATTCTTGATACATACTTTTGTGTGAGTTAAAAGAGATGCATAGTAAGAGGGACAATGATACCACAAAGGTGGAGAACTTAGTATTTGGGAAAAAGTTTATTAATTATGTGAATGGCGTAGTTCCAATGAGACGGCAAACCATGGGAGGGTTGTAAATGTTTGTATATTCCGGTTAGCGAGAACAACCATTGGTTTCTTGTGAAAGTTGATCTTGGTATGAGAAAGATCTCTGTGTATGACAGTTTGGGGAATCATGTTAAAAGAGCACAACTTATTAAATGGATTGTGCCATTTCAACTTCTTATCCCTCATTTGATGAGGAAGAATGTGGTTGGTTTCGAGAAATATGGCTTGAAGAAGCTTGAGGTGGAGAAAGTGGAATGTCCTCTTCAACAAAATGCGTATGTAAATTACTATTTATGCAAATAGTAATTTGGAGTATTAGTAGATTTTTAAGATGATTTACGTGGTGTTTAACTTATATGTTAATGTTGTAGGTCTGATTGTGGCATTTTCACCATTAAATTCTTGGAGTTTTTGCTCGGAAGACTGGATATTAAAACGATTCAAAATGATCATATGCCAATGTGGAGAAAAACTTAGTTGCCGAGTTGATTTGCATGCCATTTTGAGCCATAGAAGTTGTGTATGATGATGTACAAACAATTTATGAGGGTTTTGTAATGGGAAACAGTTAGTATGGGAAACAGTTAGCATAATGGTATATTTTTGTAATAAGAAGATCATATGGGAAGTATTAAGTTATATATGCAAGAAGTTTATATTTTTGCATTAATGTCGCATATTTATAGTAAAGAAAGAAATAACCTAAACCCTAATCTTGAAATAAATATAAAATAAGAGATATTTATAGTAAAGAAATAAATAACCTAAACCCTAATCTTGAAATAAATATAAAATAAGAGATAATCCTCATTTGAATTCAAACATAATAAACTATCTTATCACCATATAAAAGATTAGATGACTTTCAAACTCTTAACCACCAATATACTCGAATTTAATCATGATCAAATAACACATTATTCTCCAAAACAAACTTGAATTTGTTTACTTAAATAATCAGACAAACTTGAACTTGTTTACATACATCAAACTAAATAATTAAATGAGATAATAATTAAATTCAAAATAAATACAAAATAGATAATAATTAAATGAGATAATAATTAAAATAAATACAAAGACTTTTAAAGGAGGAGATAATTAAATTAAAAAACCAACAGTTGGTGGTTATATGTCATTATAAAGAGGCATGTGAAGAGGTATTTAAAGAGTCGTGTTTAATGAAGCGGCATGTGAAGCGGTTTTTTTAAGAATGAAAGGCATGAACACCCTATTTAAACACCCTATTTTATGATCATGATTTTCAATTGAGAAGCACTATTTTAGAAAGAAAGAAAGAAAAAAAACGCGAAAATGAATCCAGAAATCCAACAATGTGATGCAAGCATTCAAGATTTGAAGAAGGCGTTCGATGCTATGCAGACGGAAATGGTAGGTATGAAGGAGCGAATCGACTACTTGAATTTAGAGGTGAAGGAACAGGACATGGCGATATTACAACTAACTAATGATGTTCAAACAAGGGAGGGTGAGATAGTGACGCTGACATCGAGGTTCAAGTTCTACTTGGATAAGATCAATGAACTTGTCAAACTGGTGAACAAAGTGTACATTGCAACTGTACATGATCTTCCTGTTGCTGAGATCCCTGATTGGATGGGTTGATTAATTAATTATGACATTACCTATTTTATGTTTTAATATGTTTAATTATGACATTACCTGTTTTATGTTTTAATATGTTTAATTATGACATTACATGTTTTATGTTTTAATATGTTTAATTTGTATATCTCAAAGGTTAAATATGGAGGTTTTTGTTTCAGTTCTATCTTTTCCTCCAGTGTTTGTTTTTACCATTTTATTTAATTTTTTCTCACCTTTTATGTTTTCATTTCTATTATTGTTCAGATAAATAAATTTATCTTTGATAGAAAGAATATTAAAAAAATATTCAGGGGTGAAACCCTAGTTTCAAAGGATTATTATACAACATTCATGAATGGATAAAGAATGCAGCACAAGTTTAAGCTTGTTACAAACATCATTAATAATATTCGAAACAGATAAACTTTTAATATATAAGACTTTTTCCATTACAAAAGAGATGAACATAAAAAGAAAAATAAACATAAACATAAGAAATATATGTTTTCAAAAACAAACATGGACATAAAATAAAAATAAAAGTTTAGCAACAAGAAATGTTGAGAAATTATGGATATCGAGTTTTTATGCACAACAACTTTTCTTTGAAATTGGGCAGGGGTTCTATCTTTTGCCCCGATGGCTTGTTGCAAATCTCTACCAGTTCATTAATCTTGCTCTCGTAGATCTCCATTTGTTCTTTTACATTAGCCAATTCCAAATCCCTTGATTCTATTTCCTCAAAAAGCTTCATATTGATCATTTCCATTAGGTACGCTTTTTGTTTTTAATTTTCTACAAACCCTAGTTTTTTTTGTTTTAATACAACCCTTGTTATCCAATCGTCGGGGTATATTTCAACTTAAATGATGTGTCGTACCAGTTGAATGGATGTGGCGTTCCATTTTTTTGGATAGCCTTTTTATTTTTAATTTTAATTTTGTACAAACCCTATTATTATTATTTTTTAAGAATACAAACCCTTGTTATCTAGTATATCCCATGTTTTGTGTATGTTAAAAAAATACTACCGTGCAAAAAAATTAATAATACCTTTTTCATATAGTATATCCCAATATTCTATGGTTGTACATTATTCCTATGATGTCATAATTAAATAATATTTCCTCATAATTAAATAATATTATAACGTTCCATTCATTATTTGATAATATCCATATTATGAGTTGATATAATATTTACATAGTAAAACAATAAGTCAAGAAAAAAAAAAGTGCAATGAATGGAACATTCAAAAGCCGTGGGAAAAGATGTAAGGAATTCCTTTTGTTTTGTTTTTGAGGGAAATGCATGAGAATCCGTAAATGTCAGCTGATGGGGGACAGGGGGACAGGGGAATGTCGGATGTGTTGCATCGTTGACCGTGCCCCTTTCAATAATCGAAGGCTTTGAAGGATTCAGATGATTTAATTGGGGGGCGAATTTTTTTTTTCCTTTATATTTTTAATATTTATAGACATTGCTAGGGCGAAAAGGGGAACGATTGTGATTTAATTGAAGATATCCACGATAAATGTATGATTTGATTTAATGTTAAGGGTGACTTTATACGATTTATATTGATATATTTTATGATAATTTCCCTCATATTTGTATAATTTGCATAAGAAACGAGTGTTTAATGGAATTATTGAGTAAATGAGGTTTTTAATGAGTTATTCGCAAAATAGGTTAATTTTGGTGTTTTAATTTTGATTTTTATGATTATTTGGATGATATTACGTTTTGCGATGTTTTGATGTGTTATAGGTACGTGTTTGATGCTCAAATGATGTTCAAAAAGAGATAAGAGTCGAATTACATTGATGATAGAAGAGATAATGATGATTGGGATGATCAAAAAGAGATAACTAAGGAAAAATCAAGATTAAGTCAATCCTGGACTGGCGTCCAGAAGCTTGAACGGGCGTCCAGAGTGGACGAGCGTCTGAAGATATGGACGAGCGTCCAGGAGAGGGAATTTGGTTCAGGATGTTCAGATTTTGAGTGGACGAGCGTCCAATTTAACATAGGACGGGCGTTTGATCATGACTCGGCCCGATTTGAAGATTTCAAGCAGAGTGGACGGGCGTCCACAATTCTGGATGGGCGTCCATACGCCGACTTTTTTTCCTATAAATACTTGCTGTTTTTACACATGAATGATACCATATACTCATTACTCAAAACCCTAAACCTAGAGGCGGCTTTAGGCTGCGTTTTTACACTTTTTATTCCAGTTTTTATGATTCAAATTCTAGATTAAAATTAGTAGTTTTTATGTACTTTTCTTCTACAATTTCAAGTTGCAAGAGGATGTTTAGAGGCTAAGCCTTCATCAAACGAGCATTGTGAAGCCTATCCAACACGTTTTGATTCCGTTTCTTCGATTATATTGTGAGTTTTTATCTAAAGTTGTTTCCTTTATCATGTTTTATATTGTTCATTGCAATTATATCGAAAGATGTGCATGTTTGATTGTTTTATGTTGATGAAAGTCATATAAACATTAGATCATCGTGATAAGGAATAGATGTTTAATCTATATAACGAGAGTTAATAGGTTAGATTTCTAGGTTACAAACGTTAAAGTTTACACCTTTAATTAGTAAAGTCATTAATCTTTAAATCGAAAGATATAGATTAATAGGTGAACTATCTAAGAAATTAGGGTTCATGTTTTAGACAAGGTGAAATCACAACTTGGCTAGAAAACACAATATAATCGAGATAGGAATTGATACTTGTTAGGATAGGTGGATCAATCGCTCGTTTGTTCGTTATAATTTGAATTTAATCCCTTAAAACTTGAGTTGTTTAGTTTAGTCAAATCTTCTTATTGCATCTTAGGTTTAGTTGTAGTTTAAATTGTTCGCAACCCGTATCTTCCCTGGCTTTAGATTCATTCTTCTGTCCAGTTTTACATTCGTGTTATCTTTACTTTCAGTCTCGTTTAGTTTTATTTGCTGTTTAGGTTAGTTTTCGTGACATAGTTTAGTTAGACAAAAACTAGGATTAACAATCGCCAGTTCCCCGTAAGATCGACCCGGTATTAACCTTTTTACTACGATCCTTGCACTTGAGGTATATCGGATTTATAAATATTATTACTTGTTGTTTTCATTAGATAAATCCGTGACAAGTTTTTGGTGCTGTTGCCGGGGAACCGGACGGTTGCCTAGTTTTTCTTTTTTGTGTTTAATCGTTTTTGTTCATATTTTAGGTAGATTTTTAATTAGGTAATTAGGGTTTTAGTTTAGGGTTTAAGGTCTTCCCTTTGTAGTTCCCTCATGATTAGTTTTTCCTTTCTATCTGTTTCCTCTTTCTGTTTCTGTTTTTTTCTTCTTTCCTCTTCTTTTCTGCCTTCTTTTATGCTCTGTTCTTGTTTTCCCGCTCCCAAACGAGCGTATGGAAATTTGGACGCACGTTCGCTGGAAAAATTTCAATCCTGAACCGTTTTTGCTCACTTAGACGAACATCCATAGGTTTCGGACGCCCGTCCAAGTCTTCTGCCCTGCAGACGAGCGTTTGGACCGCCAAACGCCCGTCCATCTAAATTCCATCCGACGCCCGTCTGCACCTTTGGACGTCCGTCTGGTCCTCTTTTTCTTCAATAATTTTGTTTCTTTTTCTTCTTTTCTTTTCTTTTCTTTTATTAGGCTTTAATTTTTAGTTTAGGTTTTTAATTTCTTAGTTTTTAGTTTTCTTCCACTTGTTGTTGGTCCGGTTTATGCAAACTCGGAGTCAAAAGGGACCATTATTATATACCCCTGACTTAGAGCGGACCATAGTCCGGCCAAACAGGCGGAAAATCCGTTCTGCGGCTCCTTCTGAAGAAGCCGATCAAGATTTAGAGGATCGTTTAGCCGAAGAATTCGAAAACTTCATAATTATGGCTGCTGAAGATAGACGTACGTTGGCAGACTACGCCATGCCTAGCGAAGTCAAAGTCAACCCGGCTATTGTTATTCCAACCATAACTGCATAGACCTTCGAGCTAAAGCCGGGACTTATTCAAATGATGCAGCATGCATCTATTTTCCACGGGTTTCAGTCATAGAATCCCCATACTCACTTACATACATTCTTAGAGATATGCGGTACTACACGCATCCAAGGAGTAAGTGAGGATGCTATAAAACTGAAACTGTTCCCATTTTCTTTAAAGGGAGAAGCTAAAGAGTGGTATACCTCTCTCCTCACGAATCTATTACCACCTGTCTCGAACTTGAAAAAGAATTTTTAAGTCAATATTTTCCACCTTCAAAGACAAACCCGTTGTTTAAACGACATTTTCACGTTCTATCAGAAAGAAAATGAGTCATTTTTCGAATGTTGGAAGAGATTCAAGTCTCTTCTCAGAAAGTGTCCCCATCATGGCTTGCCGCTACAAAGGCAAGTCAATACTTTTTTCAGCGGATTGACCGAGCTCACGAAGGGCATGGTCAATAGTTCTTCAGGTGGGGCATTTTTGAAGAAAACACCTGAAGAGGGGTGGGCATTGTTCGAGGACATTGCTAAATATAATTATGCTCCCTCTTATCAAGCCATTCAAGCACCTCCTCCTCCTAAGGTTGAGGAAGTGAATATGCAAAGTTTGATCGCCATGCTGCAGAAGCAGATGGAAACATCTCAAATTTCCAATCCGATCAATCAAGCTTCCTTTTCCACGTAACCCTCGTGTTACAGATTGTGAGAGTCGTTCTCCGGTATCCGCCACAAGATTGGCCAGTGTCAATTCAATCCCCGCACCTTATCAAGTGAATGCCGTTCATGATTATGGATAAGATAATCACGCCACATGTCGAAATTGTGACGAGGTGGGCACACATCTAGATTCTCGTCCTATGAACGGACGTACGTCAAGTAAATGCATTCTATGGCCGAGAACAATCAAAGGTTTAATCAATTTTACGCCGAGATAATCTCCAAAACCAAGGGTTCAATCAATCTTCAAGTTTCAATCAATTCTAATTTCAATCGAAATCAAAATCGAAACCCTGGTTTTCCTCGTAACCAAAATAATAATTTTTCCAATTCTAATCAAAGGTTCAATCGAATTGGCCCGCCAATTCTAATCCTGCTGTCCAAAGTCGGCCCACCAAATTTATTCTCAAAATTTCCAAAACTCTCAAGGCCCCTCCCAATCTAACAATCTTGAAGCTAAATTGGAGGAGCAAAATAAAAGTATCCAACTCCTGATGAGTACAAATAAGAACCTTGAAAGACAAATTGGGCAACTGGCTGAGCAGTTAGCTTCAAGACCCCCAGGGCAGCTGCCCAGTTTCACGGAAAAGAATCCAAAGGGTGGTCAAGTTGCTCAAGCCGACTTGAACAATGGCCAATGTACTGACCTCGTACCATCAACTCCATACGGTAGAGAGGAGGCCAGTACAATGAATTTAAGAAGCGGTACTCAAGTTAGTGGTCCTTCCCACCAGGAAACCACTAGCCCCTCTGCGCCAGAGATAGGGGCGGGAGGGGGTGCCTAGCACCTACACCCCTCTGTTGCAAGAGAAACTCAGTGGCTGATCCTCGAGAGGTGAAAAATTTGGAAGTCCTCGGTGGCTGATCCTCGAGGAGTGAAGAATCAAGTGGAAGTCGTGAGGTCGATCCTCGACTAATAAAAAGATTGAAAAAGCTGTTCGGTGGAAGGATCTGGAAGACAAAGTCACAAGTGCATCTTCAAGAAAGTCTTTTACGAGAGTGATCTCAAAAAGCTTCCATTTCCACCAAGAAAGAGCAACATCCTTTGAGTGAAGATAAGAAGTATGAAAAGGTGTTGAATCTCTTGAAAAATACTCAGTGAATCTTCCATTATCGAGGTCTTGGTTGAAATGCCTAAGTATACAAAATTCATCAAGGATGTTGTTTCTTCAAAAAGGAAGTTGTCAGACATGGAGAGGCTGATTGGTGAGGATTGTTCAATGATCAATTACGAAGACTTACCAACCAAGAGAGGTGACCCTGGAAAGTTCGTGCTTACAGTGTTAATGGGAGGCCTGGTCATCCCTAACTCTTTGTGTGACCTGGGTGCATCTATAAGCCTCATGCCATTGTCTGTGTGCAAACAGCTGGGTTTAATTGATCTTCTAGAACCCACTACCATGAATTTTCAATTTGCTGATAGATCTTCTAAGAAAGCAGCGGGAATCTTAAAAGACATACTAGTTCAAATTGATAGATTTACCTTTCCCGTTGACTGGTACGTCCTAGACATTGAAAATGATGAAAATGTCCCCTTGATACTTGGAAGACCCTTTCTGTCTACAGCTAGAGCCCTCATTGACTGCGATGGTGGGCGAGTGACGATACGAGTTGGTGATCAAGAAGTAAGCTATAATGTCTCCAGATCCATTCAAGTACCCTCTGGTCCTCCAACCGGCTTTTCCATTGAGGATATGTCTGATAACTTCGATGATTTCATGGAAAAGCAAGTCATGGCTGTTGCAACTGAATATGAGCGACTGGTTGATAATTTGAATAATCATGGTGCGGTCAATCTAGATCAGTTAGAATCTAATTTTGAGGATGAGTTGTTGAAAGGAGATGCTTTGGTAGTGGGACCGCTAAGTAAACTCAGCGATGTTGAGTTGAAAAGTGGAGATCTCAAATCAAGTTTAGAAGATCCCCCTGTAGATTTGGTGTTGAAGCCGTTGCCTAAACATCTTAAGTATGTGTTCCTAAGAGAAGGTGACAAGCTTCCTTTGATTATATCTCGCAAGTCAGTCTCGTTTAGAGGAAATGAAATTAATCAACGCCTTGAAGAAAAATGAAAAAGCCTTTGGGTGGCAAGTAGGAGATATCGGAGAGGATATCTCCCGACATCTGTATGCATAAGATCAAGACTAATGAGGGTGCGAAATGTGTTAGACAGCCCCAGAGGAGGCTCAACCTCATATGCAAGAGGTGGTTAAGAAAGAAATCATCAAACTTACGGATATGGGTATCATTTATGCCATCACGATAGTGAATGGGTATCCCCGACTCGTAGTTCCCAAGAAAGGTGGAATTACGATTGAGAAGAATGAGAAGGAGAGGAAATAGCATTAAGGCTTGTTACTGGTTACAGAGTCTGCATCGATTATAGAAAGCTCAATGAAGCAACCATGAAAGATTACTTTCCCCTTCCATTCATTGACCAGATGCTTGAGCGTCTGGCAGGGCACGCATTCTACTGCTTCGTGGATGGATATTCGGGATACTTTCAGATACCCATTGATCCAGCTGACCAAGAAAAGACCACTTTCACCTGCCCTTATGGTACATTCGCTTACAGAAGAATTCCATTTGGTCTCTGTAATGCCCCAGCTACATTTCAAAGATGTATGCTGGCTATCTTTGACGGGCTAGTAGAAAAGTGTATGGAAATCTTTATGGACGATTTTTCGGTCTTTGGTCAGTCCTTTGACGACTGTCTTGACAATCTAGATCAAGTGTTATCCAGATGTGTGGAAAAGAACTTAGTACTCAATTGGGAAAAATGCCATTTCATGGTTGATGAGGGAATAGTTCTTGGCCACAAGATCTCCGCCAAAGGTATTGAGGTAGACAGGGCCAAAGTAGAAGCTATCGAGAAGATGAGTTATCCTAAGAATGTGCGTGAAGTCAGATGTTTTCTTGGACATGTCGGTTTCTATAGAAGATTCATTCAAGACTTTTCCAAGATAGCCAAGCCCCTGTCTACACTACTTAAAGAAGACGTTTTATTCGATTTTGATGAAAGCTGCAAGCAGGCGTTTGAGGAGCTTAAAAACCGTTTAATCTCTGCTCCAATTCTTATATCGCCTGACTGGAATCTACCTTTCGAGCTTATGTGCGACGATCAAACTATGCAAGTGGTCTTTGTTTTAGGACAAAGAATCAAAGGAAATTCCAGCCAATCTATTACGCCACCACACATTGAATCATTCTCAAGTTAACTATACTACTACTGGAAAGGAATTATTGGCCGTAGTCTTTGCTATGGACAAGTTTCGTAGTTACTTGTTAGGAGCTCAAGTGATTATGTGGATGATCACGCCGCTTTGCGATATCGATGGCGAAGGAAGAGGCCAAACCGCGCCCTCTGCGTTGGATACCGACCACTACAAGAGTTTGACGCTCA
Organism: Gentiana macrophylla; assembly: GCA_026214975.1. Classification (NCBI taxonomy): domain Eukaryota; kingdom Viridiplantae; phylum Streptophyta; class Magnoliopsida; order Gentianales; family Gentianaceae; genus Gentiana; species Gentiana macrophylla. Next base: position 41,397 of record JAOBSW010000026.1, on the reverse strand, counting down.
AATTAAAGACAAAAAGCGTTGAAAACGCGTCGTGGCGGATCATGTTTCGAGAATGTTAAGTGAGGAAAAGGATGATCCGGATGATATAGATCTTTACTTTCCTCTAGAAAACATTATGCTTATTGATGGTCACGCTCCGGATGTTCCATGGTATTCTTCCATTGTCAATTACCTTCATTCCCGATATCTTGATCCGAATTGTCCTATCGAGGAGAAGAAAAAGTTCTTCTCGATTTGAAATCTTCGCTTTGGGATGAACCTTATCTGCTTAAGATCTGTAAAGATGGTCCGCTTAGAAGATGTGTTCCGAATCTGAGCAAATGAGATATTATTGAGCGAAGCCACAAAGTGGACCCACTGGAGGTCACTTTGGTCCTTGGAAAACCGTTGCTAAGATCTTCCAATCCGGTTTCTATTGGCCTACGATCTTTAAAGATACAGAAGCTTTCTGTAAAGCGTGTGATAGATGCCAAAGAACCGGTACTCTGACAAGGCGTTTTGACATGCCTTTGACACCCATCTTAGAATGCGAAGTCTTTGATGTATGGGGCATCGATTTTATGGGACCATTCCCATCATCTTGTGGTAACAAATACATCTTAGTCTGCGTAGATTACGTATCGAAATGGGTGGAAGCTCAAGCCACGACTCAGAATGATCATAAGACGGTCATGAAGTTCTTAAAGAAAAATATTTTCGTGAGATTTGGATGCCCTCGAGCCTTGATCAGTGATGAGGGAACACACTTTTGCAACCGACCCTTAGAAAAAGTGCTTGAAAAATATGGTGTTCGTCATAAAACTGGTACACCATATCATCCTATGACTAGTGGTCAGGTTGAAAGAAGCAACCAAAGCATTAAGAAAATCCTGAAAAAAGCGGTCAACATCATAGAAAAGACCGGAGTTTGAAATTGGATGATGTACTATGGCCATACAGACCGCCTATAAGACTCCTATGGGTACATCTCCATATCAAATGGTTTATGGTAAGCCATGTCATCTCGCCAATGAGTTAGAGCATAGAGCTTATTAGGCTACAAAGTTTCGAACTTTGATTCCCAATCTTGTAGTAAGCATCGATTTAATAGCAGATTGTATGAGTTGGACGAATTCAAACTCCAGCCTACGAAAGCGCCAGATCAAAGAAAGATAAGATGAAACTCCTCCATGACGCCAAGATTAAGAAGAGAGAATTTCAAGTCGGGGAACAAGTTCTTTTGTATAATTCCAGGTTACATCTGTTTCCTGGAAAGTTAAGGACACGATGGTCCGGTCCCTTTGAGATTCTCCAAATTATTCCTGGAGGCGTTCTAGAACTACGCGGTTATGGTGACCAACCGTTCCGAGTGAATGGTCAAAGGTACAAGCACTACATTGGTGAACCCAAGGAAAAGCCTTTGATTGTTCGTTTCTCGATATCCTCGGTGTGGTACTAAAGAAGTCAAAGAAGTTGACGAGTTTTCACCCGACTGCTTTTCGAAGGATGACGGTAGTGGTCGATCTGAAGAAGTTCTAGCAGGTAGTTGGGATATGGAAGAGTTTGAGAGGGAGCGTAAGCTGAAACGTCATCAGAATACTCAGAAGAAGAAGAAGTCGACCATGGGGTAGTTTAAACGTATTTGGAAAGCTATCAAAGATTTCACCCCATGTGTTAAGTGCTGTTTCTGCAAATTAACCATCACCCAAGTCTAGGCGAGGTAGTGGTCGGCGTAAAAAGCCAAATGGCCTTGATCCAGGTGAGCTTAAATGAAAGGTCGAGCTAACGACATTAACCAATAATAGCCCACTAGAGGCATCCTAGATATCCATTTTTATATTAGTTACTTTTGTTTTATACTTTGTATTGCGTTAGTTGTTTAAGTTTTAGCCTTATTAAGCTTTTGTTTGTATCTGTCATCAGTTTAGCGCAGTTGTTTTAGATATGGATTTGGAGTTCTACCAGGAGGAGTTACCTTTCCTTAGAGGATCCCACTTATTACATCAGTAGATGACGGATCGGGAGGGACTATCGTTTTGCACGTTGACTTTGATATTAGTACCGCATCGGATCGCCACCTATGTTCTTATTGTTCCCGGAGTTTCGGGAGGTGGAGACTTTAGTACAGAGGAGTTACAGGCAGCTCTAGGACGTCCATACACAATCCTGAATGATCCAATGCTGACAGATTTAGCGTTAGTCTGCAAAAGCTGAGCATTTTCGGGGTGTCGATGTAGCTGGTGAGGACTGGGCTTTGCAGGACGAGTATGATTTTCCTCCGGCGATTGACATGCTCCGCCGTCTTATCCGGGTGGTGGATTGGGCGGAAATTTACAATGACTAGCGTTGTTAGGTTGTTTCGTCGAGCAAACGACGTAAAACAAAAGCGCTCGGTGGGAGGCAACCCACTATTTTCTATTGTTTTTACTTATTTTCTAGTGATTTTATGTATTTCGTCGTTTTTCATTTGTATTTTTGAGGTTTTATTCGAGTTTAATGAGAAAATACAAATTTGAATTTGAATTGTATGAAGTTTTATAATTTTTGCATAATCTCTGCATTGGACGCCCGTCTAGAGATCTGGACGCCCGTCTACCCTATGCATTTCTTGGACGCCCGTCTGCGATGTTCCTTCCAATCCTGTATCTAATTTGACAGTTTGGACGAGCGTCTGATACACTGGACGCCCGTCCAGTTCATATGGTTCTCTACCGAACGCCCGTCCACAGAATTGGACGAGCGTCCATACCTTGCCTATAAATACCCCCTCAGTCCATGAACCCTCATTTTTCAGAAATTCAAACTTGAAAAACCCGACTTTTGCCCTCCTCTTAACCTCAATCCCTCAATATTACACCAAATTGAGCGATTTCAGTTGCTATAGAACGCTTTTGGTCCCCTCTTTTCACTTTTCTAAACCTTATTCCTCAATCAACAACCATTTTGCCGAATCAGAGCCCTCTTCGGTCCGACTTTTCCAGACAAAAATCCGATTTTAGGAGCCAAATTGGGGTTGTTGGGACTGAAAAACATCTCGATCGTCATCTACTCATCTTACTTGGTAAGTTAGCAACAATTTTTCTCGAATTTATTCACGTTTTTGTGAGTTCGATCTTCGGGTCGGCTCGTTCACATGAATAATGCCTTAATTAATTTATTCATGTTTCTTTCTTGCCTTACTGTGCTGTGGTGATGTGATGGATGATGAATGGGTTGTTTGGTGATGATGGATGGTTGTGGTTTGTGGTTTGGTTATTTTGAAATCCCGATTTGGATGTTAAACGGGTAACTTGCTTTGATTTGGGATTGTTTTGGTTTAGTTTAGGCTTGAACCATGGTCCATAAGAAGGGAGTGCAACAGCGTTATGGTAAGGGGGTGGCCAGGGAGTCTGGAAATAAGCGTAAGGAGTTTGATCCCACCTTAATCGATCCAAATCGAGGTGTTAGCATTAGAGAGCAGCCTTCTAGGGCCGCACACGCTAGGGCAACATTGAGGGATGAGCCTACCTCGGGATCTGAGACGGATGATGGTATACCATTGGTAAGGATGCCTAGGGTTCACCGAGGTGGAGAGTCGTCTAGAGTTGACCCGTCTAGGGTTGAGGAAGCTGTGGATGTTACTCGGGAGAAGGAACCGGCTGAGCCTAGGGCTGAACAACCTAGGAAGAGAGCGAAGACCGTAGCCCCTATGCCTATGCCTCGTAGATTTGTGAATCCTAGAGCCCACGACGCCTTTACCAAACATTATTTTCTAGGAATATACTGATCGAGAGGGCTACGATGGAGACTAAGGTAGATCCGGGGTTTGTAAAGTTGTTAAAGGACCGGAAATGGGATGCCTTGATGACTATCCCGGGTACCCCAGTCAACGACTCCCTAGTTCGGGAATTTTATGCAAATTGCTCGGAGACTGATTTGGAAACGGGAGTAGTCGTGGTTCGGGGGGTGAAAGTTCCTTTTACGCCAGATGTGATAAATAAGAAGTATAAATTGGCGTCTTTTGAGGGTCGAGACTATAAGAAGGAAATCGTTCATAGGCAGAATGCGGGGCAAGATCCGTTGGAGGAGTTAAGGTTAAAGGTTTGCCCGGATGTAGCATGGACGTTGAGACCGGGTGGAAACCGGAAGGAGTTGGTCACCACTACCTGGACGGAGGATTGGAAAGTCCAGTGTAGGTTCATACAGAGTCGGTTGTTGCCAAAGAACAATCTGACGCATTTTCATATCGGTGACTTAGGGATGTTGTACGCTTTGACCTTTGGATTGAATGTGAATGTTGGACAAGCGTTATATGATGAGATAGCTATCAATCAGAAGGTTTACACGCGTAGCTTGATTGTCCCCCACTTGATTCATAGTTTGTGTGTTGATGCCGGAGTGCCTGAGTATGGACCGGATCACAGACCGAAGAACCCGAGACCTATACAGAGAGAAAAAGTTAAGTCTTCGGGACATTCTGAGGCGGAGGCACCACGTGAGTCTGGTTCTTCTTTAGAACCGCCTCGAGCATCCTCCCTTCCTACTTTATCTCCCTCAGTCCGGATGAGGTTGAGTATGGCCAACAGTGTACGAAATTGGATAGAGGATATTCGGACTTCTCAGAATAATATCTTGACTATTTTGCGGTGTATCAGTGAGAGCCGGAAGCCGAGGGACGACAGAGTCTTCGACCCGAGCATCATAGATTATGTCTATTCTGACGAGATTGAGCTAGCCATTATGGATGTTCTGAACGAGTCTGAGTCGTCTTCGGATGAGGAGCAGCCTGACTCTCCTACGGGTGGAGCACCTCCTGCTGATGATTCTGCAGCGCCGGGCCAGACCTGATCTTATTTTTCTTATTCTAGCTTTTGTTTTGTCTTAGATACGATGGTTGTATAATCTTGCTACTTTTCATTACGTGATTCGTTGTACTTTTCATATAGCTACTGTTTATTTTTCCCAATGGATCATGTAAGCCCTAAGGCACTCTCATACTTCGATTTGTATTTTGACTGATATTGTACGATTTATATATATATGCCTCGTGATATATCTCTTTGTTCGATTCGATTTCACTTTCGAATTATCTTTTCTTGTGTTGCGATAATATTCCCCGTTGTTCCCCGAGATTTTTCCTGTTTTGTCCAGTAGTGCAGATATAGTTTTGGTCGGGATCTCGCTTGAGTTATTTGGGACGATTTTTTCGACGCTTTCGAGAGCGTTGTTTTCTTTCATGCTCCAGCCTGACCACGTCTCGATTTTTCTACGCGAAATCAGCTAAGTTTCCTGTCTGTTTATTTTCTGCACAACATGAGGACATGTTGATATTTAAGTGTGGGGGAGGGGAATGATTTGATATGTATCTATACATTTGCTTAATTCGTTAAGAGTCTATGCAAAATGAGCTAGAATTTTCAAAAAAAATCGACATTTTTGTTTTTGTGTTGTCCCGAGTAGGCAATTCGATTCAATGTTCGTTATTTTTATAGTCGTCCAAGCTGTATATCATATGTTTGATAAGTTGGTTGTTTCACCTGAGATCTATTTTTCATGAGCCATAGTGAACGATGAGCTAATTTATAAAGTTATACCCCTTTTGACGAGTGATTTCTGATTTTCTTATAAGTCATGTGTTTAGTGCTACGTATATATCTTGAGATTTATGATAGTTTGTATTTAGATCCAAAGTATGATATACTGTGAATATCTTAGGTTTGAATGTGATAAGTAACACGTAACTTATTGTCAAATGAAAAAGTTGAGTTAATAATGAATTAATTGGGTGTGTCGAAAGCTAGTCAATGATTTGAGTGCGGTAGGGCATTATCTCGAAATGTCCTATACCACTATGATGACCAAAAGCTCTCGACAGTCAGAAGAAGCTGCCTTATGATTTGAGTAAGGTAGGGTATATCTCGAATATCCTATTCTGCTATGAGGGCAAGAGCTCATTCTGATGTGCGTTTAAAAAGTGAACTAGTTAAATCAACTAATGAATTGTTATGAAATGGATATAAGACTAAGTTATCGTCTATCTTATCCCCAGTAGAAACTGATAGATATGCTGTAGGGATTATCCTCTGAGTATTTCAGAAAGGCCCTAGATATATTGGATCATCCTTTTCGGGATATTTTACGTTTGTAGGGTACATCTTATGAGTGTCATTTATTGCTAGTCTACGAGGGGGTATTAGCTAGTTTTGCTTTGAGTTTCTCAAGTTTGGATTTAGTGGAAGTTTTCTATGGCTATGCACACACAGTGGTGAACTTCTGATTTATTGGATCTATGCTATATTGTCTGAGATGTCTGTTTTCGTTTCGAACCTTGGTCTTGTTTTGTTTTGCTCGGGATGAGCAAAAGCTAAGTGTGGGGGAGTTGTTAAGGGTGACTTTATACGATTTATATTGATATATTTTATGATAATTGTTGAAATAGTGTCCTAAACCCAATCGGGTTAGACCGGATCCGACCGGGTCGGATCATTTCTACTATTTCTTTATGTTATACACATATTAAATGGCTTTTCTGTTGTCATATATATGTTCTTTTAGAGAACCAATTATGAATTGTTATATGATAACGTCCTTAGTATTAAACTGTGATAGAGAAACCATGATAGGCGATTATGGTTGATGAGATCTCTAATCACTTTAATAAGTTTGATACTTAAATGTCTCTAGGCTGATGTACTATTAAACAGGGCATTGATAGTATAAATGTATTAGCACGTATTAGATGTCTTCATGTCTTTAGGGCGAGGGATAGATCTCGTCTATCGAAGTGTAGAGACACTTGGACTGTACGTGGACGTGTATTAGAGAATGCATACGTTAGACTGACCCACTTACACGGATAAGTGTCACACTATGTGGCGGTTGTGTAATTATCCTTTGGACCGGAGTCTTCATGGCATCACGGTGTGGATTGTCATGCTTTGACACTATTGAGGTTTCCCCTAGCCACGGGGCGATCATGCGGTAGTGATTGGGTAAGATATTGAAGCATGCGGAGTATACATGATTGGTCGTCCGGGAATCGCGTATCATATGATTGGGATCGAATATCCGAAATGGCCTTCTTATAAGGAATGTCTTACTCTCGTGAATCTTTGCAAAGTGGGAGTAAACGAGTTACTTCGAGAGAGCTTGATATCCATATTATAAGATACGGTCATTGATGTTTTGACACTCGACTAACGACCGTATGGATATTATTACAGCGATAGGATTGTAAGTTACACGGTAATCGCTTTCACATGAAAGGTAGTAGTCATTGCATTTGACTCTTCCGATGATTGGGGTCACGGTGTGTTGCTAGACGCTATCCCGTGATCGTTAGGCATGAAGGGCATTTTAAGTAATTTGCACTTTGTGTCTACGGCCAACATATTCGGAAGCCTATCGGGTCACACACATAAGAACATCTATCCGGATTAAAATGTGGTTATAGTTGATAACCAAATAAGGAAAGAATTTATCTCGAGACTATAAATGTTATAGTGGTAAATTAATATGGTGGTATTTATTTATTATGAATAAATTAAATACAAGATATTAATAATATTGTATTAATTAAAGAATATTCCGGAAGCCAATATTTGGCTATATGGGGCGCCACATTGAAGTGTATAAGATACACTTGGATTGTGCAATTTAATTAATAGTATTACCAAATATTAATATAAGATATTGATATATATGTATATATCTAAATTACATGCGGCTCAATATTTGTGTGCATGTCACACGTGAATGTCAAGTTGGCATGTTTGAATATTTGGATATTAATAGATTTATATGTGTTATATATATGTGATATATACACATATGTAAATTGATTTATGGTAATATAATAAAAGATAAATATTGTCAATATAAGATATTGACAATATCTTGGAAATATGCAATATAAGATATTGACAATATCCTAGATTTATTTAATATAAAATATTATAATAAATGAGATAAATCAATCAATTATATTTTCCTTATTTTATTGAAAAAAGGTTTTCTTCTCCTCAACTCTAGAAGATGGCGCCACCTACACTATAAATAAGAGGTGGGTGTCAAGCTCTTTTGTACAACACAATTCCAAGAGCTAATAGTTCTTGTGTAAAATAGAGCATCCTATAGAGAGTTGGAGAGAGGGGAAAAAGGTGAGTCTAGCAACCGGAGTTTTCCAATAGCAATCCATGATGGGATTCCGGCGGGTCGTTCGTGTGGATCAAGCGGTGAGGCCGAACACTTGGGCGGCTCTATGCGTAACTACTCTCCTTAGACGGTCAAAGCGTCGATCTTTTAGATCAACCAAGGTAACCACCGTTCTACTAACTCGTTTGTTTATTGCTTAAACGAAGTCGATCTTGGTTAAAAGGAAATAAAATTTTAAATTCATTTGCGTTCTGTCCCGGATTTTATCAATACAAAACAACAAGTAATAAACCGGTTAACCTCAAGTGCAAGGATCGTAGTGTAGAGGCTATGCCGGGTCGATCTTATGGGGAACTAGATCATTGTGAACCCTAGCTTTTGTTTTTAACTAACTATTGTCACGAAAACTAACCTAAACAGGAACTAAAAGCTGACAAACATGCTTGAAAATAAACTAGACAGAGGATGAAATCCAAAGCTAGGAAAAATTGAAAGCGATAAACTAAACTAAACTAAAGTGCGTAGAAAAAGTAGACTAATCTAACAATTCAAGTTCAAAGGATTAAAATCAAATTATAACGAATCTAACAAGCAATTGATCCACCTATCCTATCAACATTCAATTCTAATTCGGATTAATTCGTGATCTCTACTCAAGTCGTGATTCACCTAATCGAAGGCATAAACTCCTACTCTCGTAGACAAGTTCGCTTCCTAATCTTTTATCTTTCGATGTTAAAGATTACGTCTTTCTAACCTAGGCGTGAAATCTTTCGATTTCTAATCTAGAAAAATCAATCTAATAACTTTCGCTTTATTTAGATCAAAGATCCAATCTTTTATCATGGTGATCGAAGGTTGACATGACTCGCCATATAAACAATCATCAAAGCAAGCATCTTTCGATTAAACATGCAATAAAACATACAAAACATGATAAAAGAAACGAACTTGAAATAGAACTCACAAAATAATCACGAACTAGAAATCAATCGTTGAGTTGGACGGCTTCACAACGCTTGTTCAAGAGGGTTTTAGCCTCTTAGCATCCTTGTTGCAACTCGAATTGATGAAATAAAAGACATGAATCTATCTAATCTAATCTAAGAATTAAATTGCATAAAAGTAGATAAAAAGCGTAGAAAACGCAGCCAAGCTGCCCATAGGTTTTTAGGGTTCGAATTGTATGTCTTAGGGTTGATTATGCGCTGCTATATATAGAGAAAATCAAGTCGGTTGCTACAGTACCGCTCCGGACACTCGTTCATTATCATGGACGCCCGTCCATGAATATTATTTCAACTCGTAATTAATCCGGACGCCCGTCCATGACCCAGCTCCAGTATTTTGCTCATAACTTCACTTCTAGGGCTCCGAATGAGGTGATTCAACATGCGTTGGAAAGCTATTTCAATCCTCTACAACTTTCATCAAGACAACTTTCCCTGAAAGTGCCTAAAAGTGTGGACAAAATTCCCATGAAGTGCCTGGTTCCGGTTTCTTCAATGATTCTTCACTTAAACATCTTTCAACTCTTCCATCTTCATGTGATCATCGTTTAAGCTCCTTACTCATCATGCAAACGTACCTAACAACATGATAGAAACATGCAAAATGTAACATCATACGGATAAACATAAAACACCGATAAAATCACGTAAATATCTCGATTATGCATTTAAACACATTTAAAACTCGTTTACTCAATAATTCGATAAAACCAACACTTTTCTATAAAAAGTACTAAAATACCAAGGATATTGTTACGGGAATAACGTCATATAAATCATAAATTTCACCCTTAACAACTCCCCCACACTTAAACTTTGCTCGTCCCGAGCAAAACAAAACAAGATAAAGGCTCGGAAAGAATATAGACATCTCAACACATATACCATATAGTCAATAAATTAGAAGTTCACCCGTGTGTGTGTGCATAACCATAGCAAATTTCCACTAAATCCAAACTTGAATATTTAAAGCAAAACTAGCTAATACCCCCTTCAAACTAGTAATAAAAGATACTTCTAAGATGCACCCTACAAAACGGAACATATCCCGGAAAAGATGATAGAACACATTTAAGACCTTTCCGACATACTTAGAGGATAATCCCTACAACATATCCATCGGTTTATACTGGGGATAAGATTAACGATAACTAAGTCTCATTTCATTCTTTTCATACCAATTCTTAAGTTGATTCAATTGATTTCACATTTAAACACACATCGTAATAAGCTATTGCTCATCATAGCGAGAAGGACATACGTGGTATACCCTACCTTACTCAAATCATAAAGCGACTTCTTCATTGACTGTCCGTGAGCTTTTGGTCATCATAGTAGAATAAAACATTTCGAGATAATGCCTTACACACGCGCAAATCATCGACCCGACTTCCGACACACTATTGATTTCATTATTAACTCAACTTTTTCAAATGACATTAGCTACGATTACTTATCACATTCAAACTTCTAGATATTCACAGTACATCGTACTTGGAACTAAATACAAACTATCATAAGTCTCACGATATGAACATTAGCACTAAGCACATGACTTATAAGGAATCAAACATCACTAATCAAAAGGGGTATAACTTTATAATATAGCTCATCATTCACTATGGCTCGTGGAAAATAATATCGGGTGAAACAACTAACTTACGGAACATACGGCATACAGCATCAATGAATATAACAAACCGAACAAAAACATGCATTGCTCACTCGAGACAAAACAAAATTTTTTTAAAATTTAGCTCATTTTTGCATAAAAATAAAATCATGTAAGCAAATGTATAGATACATATCGACTTATCCCCTCCCCCACACTTAAATTACAGCATGTCCTCATGGTGTGCAAAAATAAAAAGAAACAGAAAACTTAGCTGATTCGTTGTTCGAAAGGGAGCTATTCTGGAAGTGGGTCGACCTCACCCAGAAATGCTCAACGAATCCAGTAGACTGTGGACCATCCACCGGAAAACTGAAATCGTCTAAAGCTCACAATCGCTATCGAAAATATCCTGCACACTTGAAAAACAAAGAAATACCTCGGGGGATACAAGGGATTAAACCATATCGCGCAAAAGTGATAGAGGTAAAGATAAGAGGAAATCGTAAGCAAAACAACACTTCGACCCTGTATAAGATTAGGAAGGCTGACTGACAAAAACAACACAATCCTAATAAGATTAAAACAACTAGAACAAGGAAAAATAACTAAAGAAAGAAACTAATATAATAAGGGATATCTAGGATGCCTCCTAGTAGCGTTAATGGTTATTGTCGTTAGCTCGACACATTTGAAGCTCAGCCTGGATCAGGCCATTTAAACTTTCTGCCAGCCACTACCTCGTTTAAGCTCCGGTCCAGTAGTGTGTGGCTGCGAAACAACATCTAACACATGGGTAAAATCTTTTATAGCCTTCCAAACTCGTTTAATCCTCCCATGGCTGATTTCTTTCTTCTCGATTCCTCCGATGACGTTTAAGCTTTTGCTCTTTTCATACTCCTCCATATCCCAACTACCGCTAGAACTTCTGGCGATGAACCAATACCGTCATTCTCGGAGAATAAATCGGATGAAAACTCGTCAAATTCATTGACCTCTCGTAACACCACATCCGAGAATATCGAGAAATTTAACAATCAAAGGTTTTTCTTTAGGTTCACCAATGTAGTGCTTGCACCTTTGACCATTAACTCAAACGGTTTGTCCGGATAACCGCGTAGTTCTAGAACACCTCCGGGAATGATTTGGAGAATCTCAAAAGGACCGGACCAACGTGTTCTCAACTTCCCAGAAACAAATGTAACCTAGAATTGTATAAGAGAACTTGCTCGCCGACTGAAATTCTCTCTTCTTTATCTTGGCGTCATGGAGTAGTTTCATCTTCTCTTTACTAATCTGGCGCTTTCATAAGCCTGGAGTCTAAATTCATCCAAATTATGCAATCTCTTTGCAATCGATGTTTCCCACAGATTGGGAATCGAAGTTCAAAAACTTCGTGAGCCCAATACGCCCAGTGCTCTAACTCGATTGGCGGATGGCATGGCTTACAGTAAACCATTTGATATGGCGATGTACCCATAGGGGTCTTATAGGCGATCCTATATGCCCAAAGTACATCGTCCCAACTTCGAACTCAGTCTTTTCTATGACTATTCACCGTCTTCTCCAGATTTTCTTAAGACTCACGGTTGCTTCGCTCAACTCCGACCACTAGTCATCGGATGATATGGTGTGCCGATTTTATGGCGAACACCATACTTCTCGAGACTTTTTCCAAAGGTCGGTTGCAAAAGTGTGTCCCTTCATCACCGATCAAGGCACGTGGACATCCAAACCTCACAAAGATGTTCTTCTTCGAGAAAATTCATGACCGCTTTATGATCATTGCGAGGAGTGGCTATTGCCTCCACCCATTTCGATACATAGTCTACGCAGACTAAGATGTATTTGTTGCCACAAGATGATGGGAATGGTCCCATAAAATCGATGCCCCAAACATCAAAGACTTCGCATTCAAGGATGGGTTTCAAAGGCATGTCAAACCGCCTTGTCAAAGCTCCGGTTCTTTGGCAACGATCACAAGCTTTACGTAAAAGCTTCCGTGTCCTTGAAGATTGTGGGCCAATAGAAACCGGATTGGAAGATTTTGGCAACGGTTTTCCACAGACCAAAGTGACCACCGTGGGTCCACTATGGCATTGCTTTCGATTATATCGCGTTGCTCGATTCGAGAACACACCTCCTCAAAGAAACCATCTTTACAGATCTTGAAGAGGTAAGGTTCATCCCAAACGAAAGACTTCATATCGAGAGAAGAACTTCTTCTTCTTTGATAAGACATTTCAGGATCGAGATAACGGGCATGAAGGTAGTTTACAATGGAGGAATACCATGGAACATCGGAGGACAACCGTCTATCAACATAATGTTTTCTAGAGGAAAGTAAAGATCTATATCATCTGGTTCATCATTTTCCTCACTTAACACCCTAGAAACATGATCCGCCACTACGCTCTCACCCTCTTTTATCTTTAATTTGAACGTCAAACTCTTGGAGGTCGATATCCAACGCAAGAAGCGGTTTAGCCTCTTTCTTTGTCATTAGATACCGCATGAGCGGCGTGATCACCCACACAATTACTTGAGCTCCTAACAAGTAACTACGGAACTTGTCCATAGCAAAAACTACGGCCAATAATTCCTTTTCAGTGGTTGTGTAGTTAACTTGAGAAGGATTTAGTGTGTGACTGGCATAATAGATAGGCTGGAACTTTCCGTTAAGCTTTTGCCCTAAGACTGCACCAACTGCATAGTTGGATGCATCACACATAAGCTCAAAGGGTAGGTTCCAACATCGGCGATATAAGAATTGGAGCGGAGATCTACTCTTAAAGCTCCTCAACGCGCGCTTGCAATTCTCATCAAAATCAAAAGTAACGTCTTCTTTGAGTAAAGTAGACAGGGGCTTGGCAATCTTTGAAAAGTCCTGGATGAACCTCCTATAGAAGCCGACATGTCCGAGAAAACCTCGGACCTCCCGAACATTCTTAGGATAACTCATCTTCTCAATAGCTTCAACTTTTGCCCTGTCAACTTCTATACCCTTGGCGGAGATCTTGTGGCCAAGAACTATTCCATCATCTACCATGAAATGACATTTTTCCCAGTTCAGTACTAAGTTCTTTTCACATCTTGATAACACTTGATCAAGATTGTCAAGGCAATCATCAAAAGATCGACCAAAAACCAAAAATCGTCCATAAAAATCTCCATACACTTCTCTACAAGCCCGTCAAAGATAGCTAGTATACATCTTTGAAATGTGGTTTCAGGCATTGCAGAGACCAAATGGCATTCGCCTATAAGCAAATGTACCATAAGGGCAGGTAAAAGTGGTCTTTTCTTGGTCAGCTGGATCAATGGGTATTTGGAAGTATCCCGAATATCCATCTAGGAAGCAGTAGAATGCGTGTCCCGCCAGACGCTCAAGCATCTGGTCAATAAAGGGAAGGGGGAAATGATCTTTCAGTGTGACCTCATTGAGCTTTCGATAATCGATGCAGACTTTGTAACCGGTGACAAGTCTCAATGCTATCTCCTCTCCCTTCTCATTCTTCTCAATAGTAATCCCACCTTTCTTGGGAACTACCTGAGTTGGGGATACCCACTCACTGTCTGCAATGGCGTATATGATACCCATATCTAGAAGCTTGATAATTTCCTTCTTGACTACCTCTTGCATGTGAGGGTTGAGCCTTCTCTGAGGCTGTCTAACTCGTTTTGCACCCTCCTCAGTCTTGATTTTGTGCATACAGATGTCGGGAGATATCCCTCGGATATCTCCCACCTGCCATCCAAAGGCTTTCTCATTTTTGCGCAAAACGTTTAACAGTTTAAGCTCTTCTATTCGAGATAGCTTGGCAGAGATGATCAAAGGAAGCTTGTCACCTTCTCTCAGAAATACATACTTAAGATGTTTAGGCAACGGCTTCAGAATCAAGTCTACAGGGGGTTCCTCTAGACTTGTTTTAAGATCTCCACTCTTCAACTCAACATCGTTGAGCTTACTTAGTGGCCCTACATCGCCAAAGCTTCTTCTCTCACTCATCCTCAAAATCACCGCTAACTGGTCTAGATTGACCACACCATGCTTATTCAGATTATCAATCGATCGCTCATATTCAGATTCTACACCCCCATGACTTGCTTAACCATAAAGTCATCGAAATCATCGAAGTCTCCTCAACGGAAAAGCCGGTTGGAGATCCGAAAGTATATTGATAGATTTTGAAACACTATAGCTCACCTCCTGGTCACCAACTCGAATGGTCACATGCCCACCATCACAATCGATGAGGGCTCTAGGCAGTAGATAGAAAAGGTCTTCCAAGAATCGTAGGACATTTTCATTTTTCTCATATCTAAGACATACCAGTCAACGGGAAGGTAAACCTACCAACTTGAACCAATACGTCCTTTAGGATCCCCGAGGCTTTCTTTGAAGATCTATCGAATGCAAGTTCATGGTAGTGGGTTCTAGAAGACTTTGTAAACCCAAATGCTTGCAAATAGATAATGGCATCAAGCTTATGGATGCACCTGGTCATATAAAGAATTTGGAAAGACTAGGCCTCCCATCCGCAATGTGAGCACGAATTTTCCGGGGTCACCTCTTTTGATTGGTAAGTCCGGATAATTGATCATTGAACAATCCTCACCAATTGCCTGATCCATTTCTCGCTAACTTCTTCTTCAAGAAACAACATCCTTTATGAATTTGGTGTACTTAGGCATCTCTACCAAGACATCGACAATGGAAGATTAACTGAGTATTTTTCAACAAATTAAGCACCTTTTCATACTTCTTATCTTCGCTCAATGGGATGTTGCTCTTTCTAGGTGGAAAGGGAAGCTTTTTCAAATCCTCCTCGGAAAATACTTTCTTCGAGGCTTAACTAACGGCCTTGTCTTCCAAATCTTTCCATCAAACCGTCTTTTCGTAGCTTTCGTAGCTGTGGATCAGCCACCGACTTTCTTTTCCTTTTCGACCCTCGAGGATCACCACTGAGGATTTCCAACTTGTTCACTTCTCGTGGAACAAACCACGAGGATTTCCAACCTTTTCACCTATCGTGGATCACCACTGATTACTTGCTTGCAACCAAAGGGATGATGGGTGCTCAACTTCCCCCCCTGCCTTATCAATGGCAGGAGGGGCTAGTGGTTTCCCTGAAAGCCAGGGGGACCACTCACCAGAGATCTGACGATGACAAATTATGTCACCTTAATGATTTGAGCCCTAATTTAATCTAGTGATGAACACACAAGAATCCTAATGCCAAAAAGAGGAATGAGGGGTGGGTTTTATGTATGCGGTGAGTCCAAGATCAGATCTTGGATTGCCTACGTATCTGTTTTTGTTCCAGAATCAAGCCTTACGTAGTTCCCGGAATGGGGTATTTATAATGATCATACTTGCCTAAACCCTAAGGTTAAGTCGGCTTGTATTATTGTCACCTTTACCCTTAAATGGGCCTTGACCCTTGCCCAAGCTATCATTGTGGGTGGGCTGGATACCGTGGTGTGGACCACGCCTCGAGTCGATACTTCCGACTGTGGTGATCGACTCTGACTCGTTATTCCACACTGCTAGCTGGTGTGGACTCTATCCTTATGGACTTGTCATCTCACACTGCTCTGTAGTCGATAGTCGATCGTCGTAGCCTGGCGTTTATGAGATGGCTCTTACCTCTAACCTGGGCACCGACATGGATATCTTGGCGTTATCTACGCAGTGATGACCAACCGATAGATGACACGTGGAGGGAGTGAAACCCTGTATCGTCATAAGCCCCTGCACTGGAGAGGCGACTCCCGTTGTCCGAGGTCGGGTCTGTCACTTGAGTCGTCTTCGAGTTGGGTTTTTTCTTTGGGCGGGAGAAAGCCCGCCTTTTCATAACCCTAACTGCCTAGCATCCACGTGGAGCGGTTTCTAGCCCACGAAACGCTTCGAATCCCGCAAAAGACGCGTCATTGCCTTGATAACCGCGATTTCCAGGGGTTATAACCCCCATAACTCACGTCTCTTCAAATCATTTGCAAACTTTTTGCCCTCATATATAAAAGGAGAGAGGTTAGACGCTGCTGCCAACTTGCTTGCTACCTATTATCACAATCTCCAAATCTTCAAACGCAAAAAGTAAGCTTCTTTTTCCTGTGTTGTTCATCTTTTCTGTGATTTTGTTCATGTCTAGTAGTAGCGCAACTGAATCAGATAGGGGTAGTGACACACCCATTCATAGCCAATCTCCTGCACCTGTCATCTCCGATCTTCTTCTCCGGGGAGACTCCGGTGAGCTCAGAATCTTCCCTCCTCTCGTCCCTAACCAGCCTAAAAAGCTAGTAACTAGGATGGATGGAAAGGGTGCAAAAGGGTGTCTTAGTACACTTACTCCAGAGGATATTGTTGAAATCTGTGGGAAGTATAGCATAATTCATCCTCCGTTTGAATCTCGACTCCCATCAGGCCTGCATCGATTCGCGGATAAGCCCCTGGAGGGTTTTGCAATCGCTTACTAAAAATCAATCGGCAAGCGGACTAAGGTTTCCACTCTGTCCAAATTGCTTCGCCGCCTTCACCCATTATGAGATAAGCGTGTCTCAACTCGCCCCGAATGGCGTCAGGACTCTGATGGGGTTCATCATAGCGTGTCGAGTGGCGCAAGTCTGTTTCTCAGTGCCCGTGTTCCGATTTTATTACAAGATGGTTGCCACACCTGACAAGTTGTGGTATTCCTTCCAGAGGAGAGCAAATCGCCACGAGTTCATTACGAGGGGGCCTTCTTCTCATGGGGAGTGGAAGCCTCGATTTTTCTTTGTCCGTCATGGCCTTGATAACCCTACATCGGTCAATGGAGGTCGAGAGAGGGGAAACAAGACAAGCTTGGGAGGGAACCGGCTCCTCACGAGGCTCGACTCTTGAGTGGGCATGATTTCGAGGTGTGTACTCGAGACTTGAGTCTCTTGTATCACCTGGCTCGCTAGAGGAGGCCGGGCCCATGCCATATGTAGGCCTCGAACGCTCTCGATCACGAGAATCGTAGGATGTTTACTTATTTGCTTGTTTTTACACACTAGTAGTTCTTTAAGTCGATAACTTGTTGTTTGTTGGTTCAAACTAACTTGTCTTTTCTTGTATTGCAAAGGCAAATTCTCCAGGGTCACCAACCCTCGCATTCCTCGAGGCGACGGTCGTAGTTGCACCACCTCTCGGGGTCGTCGGCTTTGCCGACTTGCCGATGGTCGAGATCGGCATGCCTTCCTCTTCTCGAGAGGGGTCCCTCCACCTAGAACCAACCTTGCCGCAATCGAGTCATCTCGCCGGAGCCGGAACGACCGAAGTGCCTCGACCACCACGGCGAACTAACCGTCCGATATGGCTCTCTTCGAGATGAAGACGAAGAGGAACATATCGATCTGACCTCGAACGTTGAGGCTAATGTTGAAGAGCCGGTGGTGCAAACAAAGAAAAGACCTTCTGTTGCTGAGGTGGTAAAGGAGCAGCTTCGAGAAGCAAAGAGGAAAAAGGTTGCTGAGGCCACTGCCGAGTCAGGAATCGGTGTGGACTGGGTTTTTGATGATTACGCTGGTGTGGAGGACAAAGACTTGTCTTACGTTCTGCGGAAACTGAATCGCCTCGTAAGTCGATCCTTCTTTTTACATTTGCTTTCCTTGAGGCCCATGCCCTGCTTATTTACTAACTCGTTCTTTTATTTTGTAGCATACTCTTGTTGGTCGTGAGGCTGCTCGTCGGTGCTGCAATGCAGAGAGTCGGCGAACGAAATTAAGAAGGAGAAACGGCAGTGTTACTCCAAGACAACATTGCAAAAGCGCCGCACTCTCTCTGCCGTGGAGCAACAAAGATAACGAGTTGAAGCAACGATCGATCGTTGAGCTCGAGAAGCCGCAAGGTAAGTTGGTGGTCTCCGGGCAAAGCTAGCCACTACCGAGAAGGAGCTAGACCGATCGCGGGATGAAAGGCAAGATCAGGGTCGAGAGCTGCTCAAGCTGGCTCAAGACTATGAGAAGCTGGCAGCAGGTGTCAAAAAGCTGCAGACGAAGAAGCTAGGAAGGCTCGCCAATCGAGACGCGCTACAGGCTGAACTATATCGAGCGCATCGCGCAGTCGAGAGGCTAAGACCGAGGCCATCATGGAGTATCGCAAGTCATCCAATCTTGAAGATGATCTAGAAGTGATCATGCGGGCTTCGATGATGGGTGGGTATACCCTGGCCGTGGATCAGATGAAGGAGGTCGTTCCGAGCTTCGACATGTCGACTCTCCGCACGCCTATGTTCTACAATCTCGACTCGGAGAAGTCAGTATGATCGATTTCTTGAGGAGTTTCAAAGAGAGAGTCCTGGCCATAAAGTATGCCCTTCCTCGCCTGCGCTCCTACGCCAATCCGACCGTCGCCGATCCGACCTTCCCACAACCGACAGAGTGACTCGAAGCCGACCCCTGATCTTGATGTTTTTTATATCTTTTGTTGGTTTGTAATTCAAACTTGAAGCTTTGTAATAGTATTATTTTGACAATCGACTTGGGCTGGTTTTTCGACCTGGCCGTGTTCTTATGCTTCAAATTTTTTATTTGACTTTGCAATTTGTTTTTTATTTTCTTTCTTATTGCTTTGCTCGTCCTCTTGATGTGTTGTAGTCTTGATGTCTTCTCGATACTCGCTACTCGCTTTATTTGCTATACTTGTTGTTAGCGTTGTGTTGCCCCCCAAGTGTATTATGAACCCTTGGTTCTTATTACACTTGAGATTGATGTGCTTGCCTTAGTCTTTTGTCCCTTAGGCTTAGTTGACCTTTGGCTGAGCATTTTAGTGTAAACTGTCCCTGATCTTTGGTCTTTTTCGCTACTCGAGCTCTTTTGACCATCGACTGGGACAGGTGGCCCGACTATGCGAACCGTCCTTTGTCTGGGCCTTTTTCGCCCTCTGGGCTCGTTTGGCTTTCGACTTGGACAGGTGGCCCGACTATGCGAACCGTCCTTTGCTTAAACCTTGTTTGCCTCTTGGGCTCGTTCGGCTTTTAGCTTGGACCTTTGGCCCGACTATGCGAACCGTCCTTTGCTTAAACCTTGTTTGCCTCTTGGGCTCGTTCGGCTTTTAGCTTGGACCTTTGGCCCGACCATGCGAACCGTCTTTATGCCTTTGCATTCGTCGCCCATTAGGCTAACTTTGCTTTGGCTTGTCTAGATTTCCGACCTGTGGATTTCTCTATTCGTTGTTGATTATTTTGCCTTTAACTTTTCTGTCACATTGGACTTGTATCGTTTTGGCTATAAATCCTAATAAACACAGAAAACATCTCGAGAAGGCATACTTTTATTAGAATATCATAGATTGTCACATGGACTTATTACAAGATTTAACATTTAAAAGTAAATAAAAGTTCATAAAAGCTTATCTCAGACATAATACTTCCTCAGTTGTTGGCATGCCAATGTCGAGAAACGATAGAGTCCATCCGCCCGACCAAGTTGATAAGACCCTTTGGGGTGGACTTTGAGACTCGATAAGGTCCTTCCCAATTCGGGTTAACTTTCCGACCGCCTCTTGTCGACTTGCTTCATTCTTCCCTTAGGACCGGATCTCCAACCTTGAAGTATCGATGTCGACCTCGAGTTGTAATCCTGAGAGATCTTCTGCTTATACCTTGCCATTCTGGCTGAGGCTATCTCTCTTCGTTCCTCGACACTGTCCCTTTCCTGTCGGAGTTCGGGATCGTTAGTCTCAACATTGTATGCCAGAACTCGAGGGGAGGGAACTCCGATCTCGGCGGGTATCACCGCTTCACAACCATACACTAAAGAGAAAGGAGTTTCCCCTGTTGATGAATTAGGAGCCGTCCTATAAGACCATAGGATGCTCGGAAGTTGAACTGCCCAATCTCGACCTTACGCCTCTAGCCTCTTTTTAATCCTAGCTTGATCTGCCGATTAGTTTGCTCAACTTGACCGTTTGCTGTGGATGAGCTACCGAGGTGAATCGTTGGTCGATATGGTATTCATTGCACCATTCTCTCACTTTACGATCTTCGAATCGAGTACCATTATCCGAGATCGAGCCTTAGGAATTCCGTGCACTGCAGAGGATGTCGACCCACAAGAATTTTTAATGGTTGCAACACGGATGTCGGGCAAAGCCTTAGCTTCTACCCATTTTGTGAAGTAGTCCACCGCAACGACCACTTAACTGAGATTTCCCGGAGCTCGAGGTAAAGGTCCTACAATGTCGACTCCCATCGGTCGAAAAGGCCATCTTGACGAGATGACATTCATGTCTTGTGCTTGTTGATGAGAGATATTATCATGAATCTGACAAGCGTTGCATTTCTGGACAAGATTATTTACATCTCGTTGCATCGACGGCCAAAAATATCCAGCTAACTTACATTTTCGAGTCAACATTCTGGCTCCACAATGATTCCCACAGGCTCCTCTATGAATCTCTTCTAAGAGGTATTCGCCTTCACTTTCTGAAACACATCTCAACCAAGGGTTCACAAGAGATTTTCGATACAAGATATTATCAAAGAACGCATATCGAGCTGATTGAAGTCGGACTTTCCTAGATTGTACTTTATCAGCTGGTAGTATTCCGTCTTTGAGATAAAGGGCGATCGAGTCCATCCACGTGGCCTGTTGAGTAATCGGCTGGGCCTCTGTCTCGATGTAACTCCTATCGGTCAGTAACTCGACTAGAACCTTCTTACTCGACATGAAATTTGAGGCCAACTTCGAGAGCGCATCGGCTCTCTTGTTACGACTTCGGGAACTCGCTTGAATTGAACCGTTTTGAATTTTGGTATGAGGCTTTGGACAACTGCTAAGTAATTCTTCATGGTTTCTTCCTTAGCCTCATACTCCCCTTTAACATGATTGACCACTAGCTGTGAGTCGCTGTAGACTGACAAATCTTCGACACCCAGCTTCAAAGCGAGCTTTAAACCAGTAATCATAGCCTCATATTCGGCTTCGTTGTTCGTTGCTTTGAAGTCGAAACGAAGGGCGTAAGGGAATTCCTCGCCTTTCGGGCTTACGGTAAGAGCCCTCGCCTCCCCCCCTCTTTACTCGATCGCGCCATCGACTTGAAGAGTCCATTTTCCTCCGGGCTTTGCTTTTCTTGATCGAGTTGGACGGAGATCCCTTCGGCTAAAAAATCCGCCAAGGCCTGTGCTTTTATCGCAGTTCGAGGAACGAACTCGATATCGTACTGGGCCATTTCAATCACCCACTTTGCCAATCGACCTGAGGTGTCGGGTTTTGCCAATATTTGCTTTAGTGGTTGGTCAGTGACTACCACAATGGGGTGAGCTTGAAATTAGGGCCTCAACTTTCTCGAGGCGTGAACGAGACATAATGCTAACTTCTCGGCTGGCGAGTATCGGGCCTCGGGTCTATGCAAAGCCTTGCCGACAAAGTAGATTGGCACTTGGCCATGTACCCTTCTCGGACTAGGACCGCACTCATCGCCTCCTCGCATACCGCCAAATAAACTAACAACTTTTCCCCTTCTCGAGGAGAAGTGAGGGTAGGTAACTCGACAAATAAGTCTTCACTCTTCAAAGGTCATCGACATTCATCATCCCAATGAAAAGGACTGGCTTTCGGAGTATCTTGAAAAATGGTAGTGCACGCCAGGCCGATCTCGATAGAAACTCGTTGAGAGCAAATGCCATTCGACCCGTGAGCCTCTGTACCTCCTTGATATTTCGTGAGTGCGGGCATATTCTTCAATGTGTCAATTTTATCCGGGTTCGCTCAATCCCGTCCTTCAAATCATATAACCCAAGAACTTACCCGACCTAACTCCAAAAGTACACTTCTTCGGGTTTAATCTCATCTGCGCTTCTCTCAACACTTGAAAACCTCTCGAGCATCGACTAGATGCATCGCTCATAGATCGACTCTTGATAAGCAAGTCGTCTACATAAACTTCCATACATCTACCAACTTGCTTTGCAAATATCTTATTGACTGTCCTCTGGTATGTTGCCCCAGCATTCTTTAATCCGAATGGCATGGTCACATAACAGAAGGTGCCGAATTCTGTGATAAATGCTGTTTTCTCCGCGTCTCGAGGGTCCATTAGAATCTGGTGGTATCCTTTATACGCATCTAAAAAACCAAAAACTTCAAAATCGATGGTCGAGTCTACTAACCTGTCAATTTTAGGCAACGGATATGAATCTTTTGGACATGCTTTGTTTAGATCTGTGAAGTCCACACACATGCGCCAACTGCCATCGGGCTTCTTGACTAATACCGGGTTAGCTAGCCACTGGGGTAGAATACCTCTCTCACGATCTGGGCGCCAATAGCTTGCCGACTTCCAACTCTATAGCTTCAAGTCGATCGGACGCAAAATTCCTCTTCTTCTGCTTGGTGGCTTTTTAGCCTGGTCAATCTCAAGCTTATGAATCTGCGATGTCGGTAGATAACCCCGGCATGTCGGTGGCTTTCCAGCAAAGATGTCTCGAACTCGATTAGAAGCTTAACCAAGAGATGTTTTTTTTCTTCTCGGGATCCAAATCCCGACTTGTACGCATTGATCGTCCTCTCCTTCCCAGAGTCGGACGTTTTCAACTGCATCACTGGAGACCCAACTCTTCTCCTCTTCTTCCTCTGGAATCAGTTCCTCGACTAAAACTTGTTGAACCGCCATCTTCCCATTCATGACCACAGAGTTACAACTCCGAGCGACTTCAACATCTCCCTTTACCTCGTGGGAACCGTTCCTAGTGGGAAACTTCATGCTATTATGGAATGTTGAAATTATAGCCCGAAGGTCGAAGAGCGCAGGTCGTCCTAGAATAACATTATACGCAGAGGGAGCTTTGACTACCACATAGCTTAATTCAAGTGTCCTTCCTTTCTCGCCATCCCCAACCAAGCCGTGAGTAACCTTATCGAGCCCATGGGATGGACCGCTTGCCCCTGTGAATCCGAGCAGGGGAGATGCTATGGGGCTAGATCCTTCTCTTTCAACTTCATCGCTTGAAATGCCGAGTGGTATATGATGTTCATCGCACTCGTTATCGACGCAGACTCGATACACGGGCTCGGCTAATAATCGCCTCAATGACTAACCTTTCGTGACTCCTCGACTTGGGGATATCATCTCGAGGGCCGTATCCGACTTCACCGTGAACTCAGCCGCTTTTGCGCCTCTCGAGCTACAAGTCGGCTCTCGCCGTCCGGTCTTTATCACTCTCACCAGGACCAAAGATTGTGTTGACATAATTAACTGGTCGATTATCTTCATACCTATCCCGACCAAAGTTATCTCTGTTGTTTCCTTCTCGACCTGGGGATCGATTCCTCTGAGGTGACCGATCCCTTCGTCTCTGGACATCTCGACCTCGATTCCTGTCTTGATCGGAGTTTTTCCTCTTGAATTCTCCACGCCCCCTGGGCCCATCATATCGAGATCTGTCAACAACTTCGTCTAGCTTTCCTTCCTGAATGCAGACGTCGATATCTCTCTTCAGGTCGATACAGTCCTCTGTCGTATGACCTATGTCTTCGTGAAAATCACAATATTTGCTTGCGTTCCTCCTCTCTCGAGGTTTTTTCAACGGTGGCGGTTTCCTCGCCAAGTTTTTTGAAAGCATAATCGACAACACCTCTGATCGAGGTCGATTGAGCGGGATAAAGTCCTTATCACGTGAGGGTCCCTTCTTGCCCCCACGGTCTGAGGTGGATGTGTCGATACGGTCCCAAACCGATGGCTTACTCTCGACATCCTGCCTCTTGGACTGATTCCTGTTCGGACCTCGGGTGTCCTTCTTGGATTCCATCCAGTCGGATTGGGTGTGCCTTCGCACTGCCTCTTCCCCTTGACAGAATCGATGTACCACGTTGACGCATTCGTCCATGGTATGGGAACGCCTCGCTCAACTTCATATATAACTTAGTATTACGCAGCCCCTACAAGCGATGTGATCGAAGTCGGTCATCTGCGTCCTTGACTGCATGGCCTCGAGATTAAACCTCTTCGGTATTCCATCATCGTTTCATCTTTTGCTCGCCTCACGCTCATGAGGGTGTGTGGCGCTCGATGAAACTTCTTGTTGACTATAAACGCGTCTCGGAACTTTCGAAAGCGAGCATGGCGAACCGAGATCGACCCTGGTCGTAGCTTTGTGAACCATTCTCTCGCCGACCTACGAGTAACGTCTCGAATGCCCGACAACGCATTGCATCGGGTGCCCCATCCAATCTCATTTGCGACAGATACCTATGGAGATGGTCCTCCGGTCGGTGGTGCCATCATAAGGTTCTATTTTGGGTATCTTAAACCCTTTGGTTTTGGAAAGCTTCGATCTCCTTCGTGAAGGGAGACTCGAGCCACAAAGAAACTCGATTCTTTCCCAAGATTGCATTCAACTCCTCCCTGGCGCCGCCATCGCCCCTCTCTCGTGTTTTTGGTGGATCTCACGCTCTTTCCTTTCCACTCGAGCTAGATGATGCGCTTACTTCCGTCCCTGTGAGTCGATTTTAGGCTTGTCCACTATATCTTTCTCGCCGCCTTCCGCCATGGTCGCTTTCGCTGGGTCGCATCGCTGCCTGCGTCTTTATGAATCGCCTCGGCTATTATCCTGGACATCACCTCCAAATTTGCCCCTGGCCAATCGATGCGCAAGCGCCCGATATTCTCGAGTAAGGGCTTGTTTTTCGGTTGGTGGGTCTCTGAACAAGATTCAAAATCGGATCTTTTCCCCTGCTTCGCCGAGATCGTGTTGAATAAGATCCAAGGCGGGATCTTCATCTCCTTGCATATCGGGATCGATTGGCTCGCTCATCCGGGAGCTTTGATCGATCGCCTTGATGCGATTTTGGATGCGGTTTTCTTGGGAGGCATCGTGTTTTTGCGTATTCAATCAATAGAAGACCCTCCTTCTAGCGCCAATGGCGATGACAAATTATGTCACCTTAATGATTTGAGCCCTAATTTAATCTAGTGATGAACACACAAGAACCCTAATGCCAAAAAGAGGAATGAGGGGGTGGGTTTTATGTATGCGGCTGAGTCCAAGACTGTATCTTGGATTGCCTACGTATCCTGTTATGTTCCAGGAATCAAGCCTTACGTAGTTCCTGGAATGGGGGTATTTATAATGATCATACTTGCCTAAACCCTAAGGTTAAGTCGGCTTGTATTATTGTCACCTTTACCCTTAAATGGGCCTTGACCTTGCCCAAGCTATCGCTGTGGGTGGGCTCGATACGGTGGTGTGGACCACGCCCTCGAGTCGATACTTCCGACTGTGGTGATCGACTCTAGACTCGTTATTCCACACTGCTAGCTGGTGTGGACTCTATCCTTATGGACTTGTCATCTCACACTGCTCGGTAGTCGATAGTCGATCGTCGTAGCATGGCGTTTATGAGATGGCTCTTACCTCTAACCTGGGCACCGACATGGATATCTTGGGCGTTATCTACAGTGTGATGACCAACCGATAGATGACACGTGGAGGGAGTGAAACCCTGTATCATCATGTACCGCTTCTTAAACTCATTGTACTGGCCTCCTCTTGTCCATAATGCATTGTTGGTACGAGGTCGATTACATTGGTCGCCGCTTAAATCGGCTGAGCAACATACGACCGCCTTAGGATTTTTCTCGTAAAATCGGGCGGATGCCCACGGTCTTGATGCTAATCGCTCACCAAATGCCCTATCTGTCTTTCAAGGTTCTTATTGGTACTCATCGAGAGCTGGATGTTCTTGTTTTGCTCCTCTTTGAATGAGTTCCATTCACCTTGAGGTCATTGGAATTCGAGGGCCTTGAGAATTGGAAAAATTTTGATTTTGTGGTCGGGTCAATGATTCGATAATTAGAATTGGAAATGGAGGCCAATTCGATTAAACCTTGTGTTTGATTGGAAAAATTAGAGTTTTGGTTCGAACCAAAACCAGGGTTTCTATTGAAATTTGAATTCGGATTAAATCCTGCAGATTGATTAAACCCTTGGTTTTGGAAACTGCTCGCGCCAGAGAATTGGTTATTGAATCTCGATTTGTCCGGCCAGGAAAGCATTGACTTCGCGATTCTCGCCCAATCATGGGACGAAGCGGCGATGTGCCCATGCTATCACATACTTGGCATGTGATTGGATTATCTTTCCATAGTCATGAAAAAAGCATTGACTTGCCGAAAGGAGGAGGGAAGAAAATTGACATTGGCGGTCATATGGCGGTCGGACAAAAGCTTCACAAAGATCTGTAACTTGAGAGTTCTGTGAAGGTGAAGGAGCCTGATAACTTCGGATTTGAGAAGTTTTGAGAAGTCATTATTTGAGAGGTTGCCATTTGCTTCTGCAACATGGCAACGAGATTTTGCATAGTCACCTCTTCGACCTTGGGAGGCGGAGGAGGTGCTTGAATGGCTTGATAAGAGGGGGCATAATTGTACTTGGCAATGTCCTCGAACAACGCCCACCCCTCATCAGGTGTTTTCTTGAGAAATGCCCCACCAGAGGAACTATTGACCATGCCCTTGGTGAGCTCGGTCAATCCACTGAAGAAAGTATGGACTTGCCTTTGCTTTGGCAAGCCATGATGGGGACACTTTCGTAGGAGAGACTTAAACCTCTTCCACGCCTCAAAGAATGACTCATTTTCCAGCTGACGGAATGTGAAGATTTCGTTCAGACAGATAGGGCTGCTTTTTGAAGGAGGAAAGTATTGACTTAGAAATTCCTTCTCGAGCTCCGCCACGTAGTGATGGATTCAGAGAGGAGAGAGTGATACCACTCGAGTGCCTCCCCCGTAAGGAAAATGGAAATAGTTTAAGCTTGATGGCGCCCTCACTTACACCTTGGATACGGGTAGTACCGCATATTTGCAAGAATGTGTGTAAGTGAGTGTGGGGTTTTCGGATGGGAACCCATGGAAAATTGATGCATGCCGCATCATCCGAATAAGTCCGGGTTTAAGCTCAAGTTTGGAGCGAAGAATGGTAGGCATGACGATAGCCGGGTTGATGGTGATCATGCCGGGCATGGCATAGTCGGCCAACGTCCGTCTATCTTCCGCCGCCATTATTACTATTCTTTCGATTTCTCTGAAAGATATTGCTCAAATTCTTGATCTAGAGCGTTTCTTCGTCGAAACGAAGTCTCCGCTTATTAGGTCGGACTATGGTCCGCTGGGTCGTGGAATAGATTAGTGGTCCCTTATGACTACGAGTTTGCATAAACCGAACACCAACTCAAGGTGTTGAGCAAGAAAGGATAGAAAGTGACGAATGGACAGATCGAGGCGAGAGGAAAGGATAACTAAACCTAGAGGAATCAAAACTACGAAACTTAACTACGAAAAATTTAAAACGAAAAACGTAAAATACTAAAAAGGCAAGAAAAAAAACGTGTTGAAATCTTCTCGAGCCCAAAATGGAAGGGAAAACAGTGGATTTTGACCTCAAAACGGTGTCGTCGGCGCCGGAACGAGCTTTCGAATTGGGTCTGGCGCCAATCCGACACTCGAGCCGAAAGTTATGGCCAAAATACTATCAAGTGCTAAACGGACCCTTTTATCCTAAAATTTGATCGTGAAAGGTGTGAGTCGATGATTCAACCTAAGAAACCTACCTACGACACTTACCTACTAAAAAAACAGAAAACCTAATTGAAATAAAAATAAAAACTAATGGCGAGACAGATGCACGGGCGTCCAATTAATCGGGCGGGCGTCCTCCTGAGAAAGAAGCTGACGGGCGTCAGATGACCAGGCCTTCGTCCAACTGAAACAGATTCGAACAGAGAGCGTAAAAAAAAGCGATAACGTAAAACAGAGACTAAAACTCAAAAACAAAAGTCTATACTACAACTAACAAGAACAAATATTAATTAACGAGAAAAACAAATAAGTAAAACAACTAAATCACCAACGAAAAACAGAAATAAAAACAAAACCTAACCTAAATTACTAATGAAAAACAAAAACTAGACAACCGTCCGGTTCCCGGGCAACGGGCGCCAAAAACTTGTCCCGGATTTTATCAATACAAAACAACAAGTAATAAACCGGTTAACCTCAAGTGCAAGGATCGTAGTGTAGAGGCTATGCCGGTCGATCTTATGGGAACTAGATCATTTGTGAACCCTAGCTTTTGTTTTTAACTAACTATTGTCACTAAAAAACTAACCTAAACAGGGAACTAAAATCGGACAAACATGCTGAAAATAAACTAGACAGAGGATGAAATCCAAAGCTAGGAAAAATTGAAAGCGATAAACTAAACTAAACTAAAGTGCAGAAAAAGTAGACTAATCTAACAATTCAAGTTCAAAGGATTAAAATCAAATTATAACGAACGAACAAGCAATTGATCCACCTATCCTATCAACATTCAATTCTAATTCGGATTAATTCGTGATCTCTACTCAAGTCGTGATTCACCTAATCGAAGGCATAAACTCCTACTCTCGTAGACAAGTTCATTTCCTAATCTTTTATCTTTCGATGTTAAAGATTACGTCTTTCTAACCTAGGCGTGAAATCTTTCGATTTCTAATCTAGAAAATCAATCTAATAACTTTCGTTTTATTTAGATCAAAGATCCAATCTTTTATCATGGTGATCGAAGGTTGACATGACTCTCGTCATATAAACAATCATCAAAGCAAGCATCTTTCGATTAAACATGCAATAAAACATACAAAACATGATAAAAGAAACGAACTTGAAATAGAACTCACAAAATAATCACGAACTAGAAATCAACTGTTGAGTTGGACGGCTTCACAACGCTTGTTCAAGAGGGTTTTAGCCTCTTAGCATCCTTGTTGCAACTCGAATTGATGAAATAAAAGACATGAATCTATCTAATCTAATCTAAGAATTAAATTGCATAAAAGTAGATAAAAACTGTAGAAAAACGCAGCCAAGCTGCCCCTAGGTTTTTAGGGTTCGAATTGTATGTCTTAGGGTTGATTATGCGCTGCTATATATAGAGAAAATCAAGTCGGTTGCTACAGTACCGCTCCGGACGCTCGTTCATTATCATGGACGCCCGTCCATGAATATTATTTCAACTCGTAATTAATCCGGACGCCCGTCCATGACCCAGCTCCAGTATTTTACTCATAACTTCACTTCTAGGGCTCCGAATGAGGTGATTCAACATGCGTTGGAAAGCTATTTCAATCCTCTACAACTTTCATCAAGACAACTTTCCCTGAAAGTGCCTACAAGTGTGGACCAAATTCCCATGAAGTGCCTGGTTCCGGTTTCTTCAATGATTCTTCACTTAAACATCTTTCAACTCTTCCATCTTCATGTGATCATCGTTTAAGCTCCTTACTCATCATGCAAACGTACCTAACAACATGATAGAAACATGCAAAATGTAACATCATACGGATAAACATAAAACACCGATAAAATCACGTAAATATCTCGATTATGCATTTAAACACATTTAAAACTCGTTTACTCAATAATTCGATAAAACCAACACTTTTCTATAAAAAGTACTAAAATACCAAGGATATTGTTACGGGAATAACGTCATATAAATCATAAATTTCACCCTTAACAGTTCCCGCGTAGATTTCCTAACAATAATTTCCCTCATATTTGTATAATTTGCATAAGAAACGAGTGTTTAATGGAATTATTGAGTAAATGAGGTTTTTAATGAGTTATTCGTTAAATAGGTTAATTTTGGTGTTTTAATTTTGATTTTTATGATTATTTGGATGATATTACGTTTTGTGATGTTTTGATGTGTTATAGGTACATGTTTGATGCTCAAATGATGGTCAAAAAGAGATATGAGTCGAATTACATTGATGATAGAAGAGATAATGATGATTGGGATGATCAAAAAGAGATAAGTAAGGAAAAATCAAGATTAAGTCAATCTCGGATCAAGGCGTCCGTAAGCTTGAACGGGCGCCCGTGAGTGGGACGAAGCGTGCTCAAGATATGGACGAGCGTCCAGAAGAGGGAATTTGGTTCAGGATGTTCAGATTTTGAGTGGACGAGCGTCCAATTTAACATAGGACGGGTGTCTGATCATGACTCGGCCCGATTCGAAGATTTCAAGCAGAGTGGACGGGCGTCCACAATTCTGGACGGGCGTCCATACGCCGACTTTGTTTCCTATAAATACTTGCTGTTTTTCCACATGAATGATACCATATACTCATTACTCAAAACCCTAAACCTAGGGGCGGCTTTAGGCTGCATTTTTACACTTTTTATTTCAGTTTTTATGATTCAAATTCTAGATTAAAATTAGTAGTTTTTATGTACTTTTCTTCTACAATTTCAAGTTGCAAGAGGATGTTTAGAGGCTAAGCCTTCATCGAACGAGCATTGTGAAGCCTATCCAACACGTTTTGATTCCGTTTCTTCGATTATATTGTGAGTTTTTATCTAAAGTTGTTTCCTTTATCATGTTTTATATTGTTCATTGCAATTATATCGAAAGATGTGCATGTTTGATTGTTTTATGTTGATGAAAGTCATATAAACATTAGATCAACGTGATAAGGAATAGATGTTTAATCTATATAACGAGAGTTAATAGGTTAGATTTCTAGGTTACAAACGTTAAAGTTTACACCTTTAATTAGTAAAGTCGTTAATCTTTAAATCGAAAGATATAGATTAATAGGTGAACTATCTAAGAAATTAGGGTTCATGTTTTAGACAAGGTGAAATCACAACTTGGCTAGAAAACACAATATAATCGAGATAGAATTGATACTTGTTAGGATAGGTGGATCAATCGCTTTCGTTTGTTCGTTATAATTTGAATTTAATCCCTTAAAACTTGAGTTGTTTAGTTTAGTCAAATCTTCTTATTGCATCTTAGGTTTAGTTGTAGTTTAAATTGTTCGCAACCCGTATCTTCCCTGGCTTTAGATTCATTCTTCTGTCCAGTTTTACATTCGTGTTATCTTTACTTTCAGTCTCATTTAGTTTTATTTGCTGTTTAGGTTAGTTTTCGTGACATAGTTTAATTAGACAAAAACTAGGATTAATGACGATACAGGGTTTCACTCCCTCCACGTGTCATCTATCGGTTGGTCATCACACTGTAGATAACGCTAGTATATCCATGTCGGTGCCCAGGTTAGAGGTAAGAGCCATCTCATAAACGCCAGGCTACGACTGACGTGGCCTTTTCTAGTGCTAATACCAGTCCTTAACCGACAGTGTATCGGGTCAAACTGTAGTGCTAGTATGGTGAGTCGAGTATCGTATCCTCGTGGAACTTTGTAATTCTTCTAAGTGTGGTTAAACACCAAAGAGCTTTTATTAACTCGATCTAAACCGCAATTTTATAACACGTATCACTACTATTCTAGTCAACATAAAATAAATACGTAAATTAAAATTTTATTCTAATATAATATATATAGATATATAAATATATATAGATGTGCATAAGTTGCAAAGTATATATATATAGATATAAATATATAGATGCCAAATATATTATTAGAGAACTAGCCAAAGTTTATATAATTGATTTATACGATCTTTTCAGTGAATGGAATGTGCTCGATCTTTAGGTTCAATTGAGTAAATGAAACGGTGTACTCCTAAGGTTAACAATTCGTCCTCACATTAGCGTATGAAATTGTCATATGTCCATTGTCATCAGTCCAAATCCACAATCATTACGGTTTTTCTCCGAATGGTCCCGAAATGCGATTCTACCTTTGAATAAAAAGGAGTCATTCCGTTCACAAACGGTCAATTTTATTTAAAGGTTCCGGTTGTCAAGGCCGGGCGATTCAACTTTCCGTTTAAGTTTCAATTAATCGATGATTTTAACATTATTACGATCTTGAGTACAAATTTTAATAAGATTTATCTTTTAGGACAAATCGCCCCGAATAGAAATCTGATTCCGTTGTCACGCTTTCACTCGCCAATTTTACCCTCCGGTTTTTCTATTAACGAGTTCATAACTTAATTACAAGGCGTCAATTCATAATTAGATTATGAATTCTTTCAAGTCAAACTTTATCAATAGAAAAAGATTCAATTAACTCAATTTTTATTCAATTTTACTTAGACAACATTCCTTTACCGAAAAGATCGAAATAAAACGATTACATAACTTTGGCTAGTTATTAGATTTAGCCTACTAACATTATACTAAAAGATAAAAACAAACATAATAAACATAAATACTTTAGAAATTTTACCCGATTACAACGATTGGATCAGAAGATGTATTCGTCTGGATGCTACAACAACTTCAACAACATTGATCTTCTGATAATTTCTCGAGCATTATGACGATACTACTTTATTTATGGCATAAGGCCTATATATATACATACTACTACTACTAGAAAGAGGTAAAAGAAATATATTTGGTACCCCCTTCATGTGCCTGCAATCTTCCCTTTTATAGGCAATTTTTTTCCTTGCGGATCGATCCGAGAAAGGGCCGGATCGATCCGGGAATAAAAAATATTATCCCAGGATATTCTCTGCAGGGCCACATGTGGATAATCATTATGCCTCCTCGGATCGATCCGAGGTAAATCCGGATCGATCCGGATAGATTTTTTCCAATCTTAATCCGAAACTTGATAAAATCATAACTTGAGCTCTGGATCTCCAAATGACATAATTCAATATGCGTTGGAAAGATCTTGAGGAGATCTATAACTTCCATGAAGACTTCTTTTTCAGAAAATGCCTTTTTGCTGGGCCATTTGTTCGTTGAAAATATAACTTGATATGGCGTCACGAATCATTGGTCCACTTGAACTTTAAATCTCGTGGCACTTCCTTTATTCCTTCAAAAGATATGATTTTACTCCACAAAATGTCGCTCACTCTGGGGTCTTGGTTTACCTAAGGTCTGTAAAATACCAAAAATACCCACGTGAATCGACACGACACTCCGGTTATTAACCCGGTACAAAATTTATAACTTTTTATCATTTTTTACTAGATTTTTATGGTATTTAGATTTATTCATAGCTATTAATATTTTATAAGATTATCGTTATATTTTATTATATTTTATATAAAAAGAGTCGATAACGTATATAAAACATCGTAATTTTATCATATAAATGTTACACATCAACTACTCCCACTTAGCTCTTTGATCGTCCTCGAGCAAAATAAGCGTAATATATAAAAATTACGATAAAAATAATATAAGTGGTAGATACAATTTTTTAAATTAGTAAAATATCATTTCAATATTATAAACATATTAATTATATCTTTCTTAGAAATTAATAAGATAGAAAGTGTAGATAACTTTGATAAATTATTTATCAACTATTATTCAAATGAAATTTCACAACATCTACTCAATAAATATAATTAAAATTCTAGAATTATTTTCCTATCTCAACTTATATGAAATATTTGGAATCAAAGACTAAGTCAAGTAATTGACAAGATGGCTAATACTTTTAGGATAGGACATTGGTTAATCGAAAAGATAGAAAAAAGAAATCAAAAAGAGAAAGAGGCAAGTCGATGCGTTTTACACCTTCACGTTTGATCAAAAACAGCTTCGATTAATAATATCTCCTTTTCCAACTATTTTTCAGATTTTCTCTCTTCTTTTCAATATTAAGAACTAAAAGCGTGAGTGTGTGTAGAAAATCAAATTTACTGAGCATTGCTTCATCAAGATTGATCGGAGTAATACTCTTTCGATCTAAAATTACGAGTCCGGTTTCCTTAAACTCGTAATCATTCTTGAGATCTTATGATTCAAATTTTTATCGGGAGCTTTATACCTCATAGTGATATAGGACGTTTCTAGATAACACCCTACTGCACTCAAATCATTGGAAGCTACTACCGATATCTGTTGATCAAAGATAAGGAAGATACCCTGTATTCGATTAATATGGTGCTTTTTCTCTCTTTTTTTTTTTTTTTTTTTTTTTTTTTTCACCTCAACATACACCATCCTTAGCTTCGTATATCATCTCCTTTCATAAGTGCGCATAAACTCGTGGATTTTTAGGAAATGTAGACCAAAATAAGCCAAGGGTCGGTTATGATCAAAATGGCTATTTTGAGTGAGGTCTTGATCACTCTAATCAAGGTTGAGGTAATTTTTGTGGTGTCAAAATCTCATCATTCCTAATCCGATTCCATATTCATATTTCATTTTACAAAGAAAATTATTCTAAAAAATTCATTATAAATATAAGTATATTTGCTAAAATTTCATATGAAACTTACTTGATAATATTTATGTATAGTTACATATACTTAAAATCTTATAAAGATCTAAAATTGACATATATAATATAATTATAATATATCTACTTTATTTTACTTAATTAAAATCTATTCTTACCAATTTATATTGTTTTTATTCATATTAATTATATATTATCTAATTATTTTGTTTCAAGAAAAATTAAACTAAGTATTGAGCAATTAAGTATACATTTATATAAGAAAATTTTAATTTTTATTTACTAACTTACTTCCACTCCCCACTTACGAAATGACATCGTCCCGATGTTCAGTGAGTAAATAAAAAGTAGGTTGCAAATAAAATTAAAATTTTATATGATTTTGATTATTATTTCTTATTTTTAGCAACCATATATTATTTTGATTAAAGAAAATGACATATATATTAAACACTATTACAAACTATAAATAAAAGCAACAAACAACAAAAAACAATTAAACAACTAATTTAAACAACTACCATCTTAACAACACAACTTCTAACTGATTATCAAACCGTAGATGAACATCCGGGAGTATCCACCGGAAGTAATCTAATCGAGAATCACGAGATGGAAAAATCTCGTCAGAGCAAACTCAGCACGTGATTCGATTGGATACAAAGGTGAGAGATAACCTGGCAAATGGTAGCGGTTTTCCCTATTACGCCTTTCTCTTTGCAAAATTAATTGCGAGTCTTAAAAATCAAAACTCCCCGATCAATGTATGCTCCTACAATAACGATACAACAAAGAAAGATCTCATCATCCGTAACCCCATAAAAATCTCTAGTTGGATAGATCCGAGAATTAATGAAGCGTTTCCAAGCCCTTAAATGAGGGGGTAAAGCCAGAGTTGAAGAATCATAGTTATGATCAAACAACGGAAATACGAACTGAAAGGCTTCTGCGGTACGGTTTACAACATTATACGCATCCCCAAGTTCCCAAAGAAACTCGAAGTGTGGGTTTCGATCAAAAGTACATGGTGGAATTTGATAGATTTGATTTATGATAACTGGTGAAAATGAAATAACGATTCCCCTAACTGTAATAAGTTGAGATGAGGCTATCATCGTTATCTCGAAGAGAGACGCAAAGAAATCTCTAACTAT
Source organism: Gentiana macrophylla (assembly GCA_026214975.1). NCBI lineage: Eukaryota > Viridiplantae > Streptophyta > Magnoliopsida > Gentianales > Gentianaceae > Gentiana > Gentiana macrophylla. The sequence continues at coordinate 5,375 of JAOBSW010000026.1, read as the reverse complement.
CGAAATGTTTACTCGTCCTCTGGGAGTCCTTATCAACTTTTTCCACCCGCAACCTCGGATTAGATTACGTCCCCACTGATCAATTTTTTCAGTGTTTAAGCCTTTCTCCATCAGAATAGGAGAACGGACGAAATTTAGATGTCTCGGGACGTTATTATGAAAACAAGAGGCATGCCCTTCGGGGACCACACCATCAGGCGTATGTGGCTCATAACTATTAACCGAGGGAGAGGATCGGTTAGACATTTCTGAAATAGAGAATTAAAATAGAAGAAAGGAAAGAATGAGCAAAAGGTTGGCTGTTGCTCTTTCCTTTTATAGAATACATCCATCAAGCAAAAGTAGAAAAGATCTACTTTCTGCGCGTTTTGTACTTACCGGATCGATCCGAGAAAGGGCCGGATCGATCCGGCCTCTGAATCAGTAATGTTGTCAGGTCGGTATACTCACGTCGGATCGATCCGGTGAAAAGCCGGATCGATCCGAACATTCTTGTTCACGGACGAGTCGATTTTTGCATGAAAAATGCCTAGTTTTTCTAGGTGACAAGTTTTCTTCCTATTTTTGGTTCACTTTCATTACGTTATAACGATAAATTTTTCTACACGATGCTTAATACCATAATATGCAATGAAAACATGAAAATCGTATAAAATTCTACTATGATCAAAACAACTTAAAATTTAAAGAAAAAAGAAAAAAAGTGCATGATAAATAAAATTGTTTCAATGTCAAAAACCATAGAATGTTTAAAAATTATCACTCCTCTTCATCACTCATTTCGACGTGGCTTGAACTTGGCATAGCTTGAGAACGGGTCGATTCTTGGGATGGATCTTGAAAATAAGTTGACATCCGTGCCGAGCTATCTAGTCCCATCGAGCTCATCTCTCGTGATATCGAAAAGTGCTTCCCCATCTCATCGTGGTATGGCCAAATGATCCGATCCAGTCCATTCGATGTCGCACTTGCCATAGTACTCGCCGAAAAATCTCCTACACCACTAGTTTGAAATCCAAAAGAATGTGGCATTTGTTGGAAGTCCGAGGGTGGTGGCATCGGTGGAATGAAATCGGGCAAGGTATAAGGTCTGGGTTTGGCATTGCGGAATATCCATCTCGGCATAGGTAGGGTTTTGCAAAGTATATTCATTTGATATAAACCTCGTATGCCTTGACGTAAATCTTCGACCATAATTTATTCCTTTCATAAAAGCGGCCCATATTGGCATTAGCACGATGAACATCATAGGCCATGGATTGAAACATGTCGTAAGTGATGGTATTGGGAAGATGAGTTTGAGTTTGATTTGGATGAAGGAGGGACAAAGATAGATGGAGTAGGCCGAGGTCGTTGACGGTTAGGGTCCAAAAGTTTATTCTTCCCGCCGGCCTAAGTGGTAAACTAGGACTATAAGTGTGTCATCCACCATCATCAAATTATCATTTGGGAGCTCGGGGACTCTATCGGCGACACAAGGAAGAAATAAAACACGGAAAAGGCATGTATTTGCTGGTCTAGCGATCGAGGCAAAATCCTTGGCCCTTCTACACATCACTCGCCTATATCCACAGTGTACATCATTAACTATAGCCCAAGCAATACACAAATCCTCTTTACCAAAAGATGTAAAATGCCGAGTCGGGTAAAGAGTGTGGATCGATAAAACGTTTAATGGCTTTCATATCCCGGATACATTTCCATAGGAAAACTTGTTTTCATGCCAGACGGCAGTGGGATCTAACTCATTCTGGGCTACCGCAACAATATGATCAAAGTCTGCTGGCTCATCCAAATTCCAAACTGTATAATAATCCTCATTCTCCGGTATATCAGGAATACCATAAATAGCATTAATAATGTGAGGAGTAAACGGCATCATCTAGTTCTCGAAGTTGACAGAGGTTAACTCACCTTCATCCGTAGCATTGTGAGTTGCTACCAAAGAATAAAATTCTGCTACTAAGGTGGTGTTAATTTCTCCCGACCTTAAACTGGCTAATTCCATCCAATGTCGCCTTTCAAAAATTTCCTTCACCTCCCTTCCCAAATCTTTAAAGTCTAAGCCCCTCTCTATTGCAACTAAACACTGCCCAAATTTATTTTTCAATGCTTTCTTAGTCAGTGACGCGTTCTTTCAAAACTAATCGCCAATTCTTCTTACATTAAAGGCCTAGTTTCTATAACTGGAATTTGGGTAGGGATATGCGGTTTGCGTTTTTTACTAGCTTTGGATGATTCGGCCATTCTACGATAATGACACAATAACAAAACAACACAAAAAAAAAAAAAACAAAACAACACAAAACAACAAGATAAATGTGAGTGACAAAGCAGTTGAAAAATAAAAATTGCATAAAAACGAAATTAAGAAAATAAGTGACTACAATGTTACCTTACAAAGCTTAAAGAGGTTGAAATTTGGCGGAAAAGATGGAAAGTCGCGAATGAAAGTTGAAGCTTTCCTTGAAAATTACTTCAATGTAAATGCAAATTTGAAGAGAGGAGTGGAAAATGAGAAAAGTTTAAGAAGTGGTGTAGTTTAATGGTGATAGTGTGTGATGATTTGAAGGAAAAAATTCGAATTGGGGGAGAAGGGGAGGGGCGGCTGTTTTTAGAAAAAAGAAGAAGAAGAAGAAAGGGTCCCGTCCCTTTTTAGGTTTTTTCAGTTCGGATCGATCCAAGGGTTAGGTCGGATCGATCCGACCAAATTTTTTTTTTTTTTTTTTTTTTTTTAAACTTAAAAACACTTTTTATAAAAACTTTATAAAACTTTTAAGTAATTTCATAAAGATCCTATTTATAAAATTTTCAAAAGTTATATAAAAATTTTATAAGTACTACAAAATTCACGAGGGTCCTAATTCCAATACTTCTAAATCTTCCAGAGTTCTGATGTAACGTTCTATCAACCTAACCTTAAGAAATGAGGCGTTGAATTTTCTCTTTGATCTCCATCGGGATTTTCGGATAACCACCTAATCGTTCCTTCTTAACAACATTCAAACACTCATCCTGGGGATTTGGTTGTGCTTTCCTACATTTCCTTCATGCTCACTTTTTCCCACATTTCACACCTTCTAAAAACTTTGCCCTTCTCTTTATCGAACTTCGATTTTTTCCATTACATAGTTCTTTCATCTGATCTCTCTCAACAATTGCTTGTTTTTCTCAAAAGCTGAAGCTTATCTTAAACGCGACATCTTTATCCAAGCCTAATTTTAAAAGCGTTATAAAAATTTCTATTCTATCTAAAAAAGACATCCAGCTTCTTTTACGCCTATCCGGTAAAAGACGAAACTACTTTAAACATAACTAAAACACAAAAAAATAGAGTAAAGATAGATAGCACACAGTATTCGGCCGAGTTTAACTCCTCCGCTTTTGGTTTCTCGATTTCTCTGCTTTTTACTTTGTCGGAGGATCGATTAGTAGCATTATTTCTTCTTTCGATGCGGTTCCTTCTCCTTCCACAAATAACTTTACTCTATGGCCATTGGCTATAAAAGTTGTATTTCCATCGCTTAGTTCAACAGCTCCAGATTTGTAAACTCTCGTTACTTTAAATGGACCTATCCATCTTGATTTAAGCTTTCCTGGAAATAACTTTAAACGTGAATTGTACAAGAGCACTCGATCGCCTACATGGAACTCACGACTATAGATTCTCTTATCGTGAAAGGATTTCGTATGCCTTTGTAGATTCGAACGTTTTCATAAGAATCGAGACGGAATTCTTCTAGTTCTGTCAATTGAAGCAATCTATGATCACCGGCTTGACCTTAGGATCGAAATTCAAAATTTAATAGCCCGTAAGGCTCGGTGTTCTAACTCAACCTGAGATGACACGACTTACCAAAAACTAACTTATAGGAGAACAACCAATTGGTGTTTTAAAAGTCGTTTCTATATGCCCATAATGCATCGCCTCTAGTTTAATCGCCAGCTTTTTTTCGATTTGAATCCACCGTCTTTTCTACAATTCTTTTGATCTCTCTATTAGACACCTCTACGACCACCTGGTTTCATGGATGATAGGCGTTCCTAACTTATGCGTTACACATATTTTTCAATTATCTTGGTAAATGGTCTATTACAAAAGTGCGAACCTCTATCACTAATGATAGCCCTCGGAATGCCATAACGTGTAAATATATTCTTTTTAAGAAATCGTATGACAACTTTGGTATCATTAGTGGGAAGAGCTTCGACTTTCTACCCATTTCAAACATAATCTACCATTACTAGAATAAATCTTTTTCCAAAAGATATAGGAAATGGTCCCATGAAATCTATACCCCAAACATCAAATAACTCACATTCTAAAATAGGTTGCATAGGCATTTCATGTTTTTAGATACATTTCCCATTTTTGACAAGATTCACAAGATTTGACATACTTATAAGCATCTCTATATAGCGTAGGCCAATAAAACCACATTGTAAAACTTTAAAAGCAGCTTTTCATCCTCCATGATGACCTCCGCCTCACGATCATGACAAAATGATAAAATACTTAAAATTTCATTATCAGGCACACACTTTACGATTATCCCATCCGAACATTTACGGAAAAGGTCCGGTTCCTCCCAAGAATAAAATTTTAAGTCATAAAAGAATTTCTTTTCTGCACGCTAAGTCCAATGAGACGGAATATAATCACGAGGTTAAGTAATTAATGATATCTCCAAACCAGGTGACATTTCCTTAGAAGGAATTCTATTCTTTAATAACCGCATGGTTGAAGGAGTATCTATTCTAAAAAGTTGTTCATCGAAATGAATCTTTAATTTCTATTCCCTTTTCTCCATCATTTTCCATTCTACTTAGATGATCTGCTACTACATTCTCACTTCCCTTTTTATCTTTAATTTCCAAATCGAACTCCCAAGTAAGAGAATCCATCTAAGAAGGCGTGGTTTCAGATCTTCTTACTCAAAGAAATACTTCAAAGCTGAATGGTCTCATAAATTATTACCTTAGAACCAACAATATACGATCTAAACTTATCTAAGGCAAAATTTACAGCAACAGCTTCTTTTTTCGTAGTTGTATAGTTCGGGCTTGAGTTTGCATTTAACGTATGAGATGCATAGTAAATAGCTTTGAGAATTTTGTTATATCTTTGACCTAAAAATCGCTCCTACCGCTAAATCACCTGGCATCACACATAATTTCAAACGGTAAATTCCAATCTGGTGCTATTAGCACCGGTGCGATAGTTAATTTCGCTTTTAAGGTGCTAAAAGCTTCCTTACATTTACTATCGAAGTTAAAAGGTACTTCCTTTTCAAGCAAATGACTTAGGGCTTTGCTATCTTTGAAAAATCTGCAATAAATCTTCTATAAAATCCTGCATGTCCAAGAAATCCTCT